>PVHY01012681.1:11137-43753 GCA_004024945.1 Uropsilus gracilis | reverse complement strand
CTTTCCCCGCCAGGTGCGCTGGGAATCTCACACCCAGACCACGGAAGTGCTGGTCTCTGCTCACCACTCTGCACCTCTAGCTCATGTTTGCCTCTACTTTTACATTCAGAAGAGAGCTCTTCTTAGGCAGAGCCAGGAGTTGCTTGTATTAGAAGGAATTAGAGATTAGTGGTGGGAAAATCATGATAAGGGCAGCTATTGTCTTCCAAAGCTATTGTTTTTGGTATAAAATTCCAGAGATGGGAGAAAGTTTATGTTGGAGGCTGTGGGTGGGAGGAAGAAAAATGGGGCCAAGAAATTGAGATGGTCTAAGACTGAGTTGTAGCCTGGATCTCAGTAAGCATGAGCTGAGTCGTTTATTAGGGGTTCCAAACTCCCTTAAGTCCCCTGGTAAAGGAATAGTCACAATGCAGTAGTAGGGAAGGTAAAACCAAGATCCCTGGTATGCAGCACGTGGGTAGGAGGCTGGGGAGATTCATTATCTAGCAGAAAACACCTGCGGAGGTAAACACCTTTATCTTTCAGGGAAGTGTCTCCCTGGTGGATCCATCCTAGGAGGTTAGGGGGCTGCCGTTTACAGATAAGGAAACTTGCCAGGAACCATCTCCAGTTTGCTGAAGATGGGCGAGAATAGATAAAGGTGTGCCTTTGTTCTAAGGCATCTCTCTTATCCGTTTACGGCACCCCACAAGTTTACAGTGAAAATTGTTCCTCCCGCTCTGTATCCCAGCCACCTGGTTCCCTTCCCTCAGAACCGATAAAGTTATACCGATTTTGGGGTGTGTAATGCAAGCAGTTATTTATTCGTATCTTCGAATATATTCGTATATATTCGAATATATATTATATATTATATATTCGTCTCTTCTTCCTTTTTTTATACACATGTAACTGTAACACGGAAAAGTGCACTTTGCCTCTTTTCCTCCCCTGCAAGGTTAATATTTGTACATCTACCTGGTCTTTCTACGACTGTGTGTGGGATTCCTTTCTTGAGCTACACTCTATAGGTTGTTTCTGATCTGCTGTTTCAGTGGTCCTGCAACGAATAATCCTATCTACTCACGACTTTGCATTTGTGCAGGTCTAACTTTAGGATGACTTACAGTAGAATTTCTGGGTCAACATTGATACACGCTTACTTTGTTAGGTGAAGGCAGCCTCAAGTATGGCACCGACTAGAAGCTGGATGCTCGCTGTTGAATTTTGGCTGCCATTTAAAGCTAGACAAGTCGTTTAGCCCCCTCCTTGCCTCAGTTGCCTGATTTGTAACTAGCGCTGAGGCTTGGTCTGAGGATGGTATGGGTTTGCGTTGCACATCACCCCAAAGTGTTGCATAACAGGTCACCCCAGAGCTTAATGATTTAACACAGCAGTAACAGCTTGACTGAGCGCTCGGTTCTGCAGGTTGCTGGGTGGCTCTTGTTCTGGGCCTGTCTAGGTAAACTCTGCTGGGATCTCTCACGCTTCTGAGGATTCCTGGTGGGCTTCCTGGAATCTGGAGAATCCAGAATCTGGGGTGACCTCACGCACATGTCTGGTGCTTGACAACGGAGTTGGTCTGCGGGCACTCCCAGTGGATGGCACGTCATTGCTCATGCTCTAGCTGACTAGCTCAGGCTTCCTTCCATGGTGGTCTCGGGGTTCCTAGGAATAGCGGGGGATGGCAACCCCAAGGCACAGATGGGTTTCAAGTCTCTGGGTCACCTCTACTCCTATCCTGATCAAAGCCAGTCTCGTGGCCATGTTCAGCCGGGTGGGAGGAGATGCTCCAGGGACTGTTTAAGTTTGTTAAATTGGAAAGACAAGTAGCGATCACCAAGTTACCCTGAGATGACACCTCTACCAGCAGTGTCTGCAAATACCTGTCTCCTGTCTTCTTAACTCTCCAGCAAACTGATTTCCCCAGGCAGAGGCAGAGGTTATGGGTGGAGAGTTTGATGTTCTTATTCCCATTTTACAGATGAAAAAAGTGACGCTGACAGGTATGCTTTCTGATGCTACAGGCCAAACGAGAGTTTGAGTCCTGTGGCAGTCTGCAAACTGTCACACTTGAAACAGAGATGTGAGTTCTGTGTCTCTGCTGCTCCCACCACTGCCCTTTTGTCCACCCTTGCATTTCGTGTCCTTCATGTCCCTCTCACATTTAGAGTGTATTAGGTAGAGAAGGGTCTGTCAATCTGTTGAAGTCTTCAGAAGTGGCTTTGATTTCAGCCTGAACAGTTGATTCAAAGTTTCCACAAAGATAGTGTGTCAGTGGAGGGATGGCCGAGGGAAACCTGTCACTTTACCTTTTGGGAATTGAGGTAAATGAGTTTGGTTTCTTCTTTCCTCCTTTCCATTCTGTACGTCTATTTCCCTTTTTCTTTTTACAACCCAGTAATTCCATGTCCCAAGGGCTACCGGTGAAGGTGGACTCATTGTTTCTTAGTGGCTTAAGACTTGGTCTCTGAAGACTACTTCCTGGACTCAAATCCAGTTCAGCTCTTTACTTGCTACTTGACATGGTTAGCCTCATTAGAGGTTTTCCTGAGGTCTGAATGAGAATCCATGTGTTCAGTGACCGTTCTACAGCAGTTTATTTTGCTTCTGTCTGCTCTGTTTCGCATTCTTTCTCCTCCACACCTTTTTTCTGTACCCTGCACATGTCTAATGTTTACTGAGCTGTTACTCCAAGTGCCTTACCTGTAGTTAACTCATTTACTCCTCACAGCAGACTGATGAAATCAGTGCTATTTATTACCATTTTCAAGTGAAGAATCTGGACACTGAGCCATGGTGTAGCCCGCCCAGCGTACCACAGCTAATAAATGATGTAGCAAGGATCTTAAACGAGGTAACCTGGCAGCAGACTCCGTATTCCTCATGTTTATGCTGAGAAAATGGAATGGATGATTGGGGATTTAAAAATCAAGAGCTTCTGCTCTAGGTAAACTGCCCTTCATCCTTGGCACGTGTGGAGTAGACCCAGCTGTGCCTGAGACTGAAAATCCCAGCACAGAAAATATATAAACTTCCAGTCTTTTTACCAAAAGCCTTTCCAGTTCAATCATTATAATCCTAACAGGATTTCAGGCATCATGCCTCCCTTGCCACTGAAGTGTAACACTACTGAAAATACTTGTTTTTTTTCCCCTCCAAAGCTTGCAAATCAAGCTGCCTAGTTCTTAGTCTTGCCACCTCTTGCTCCTTCGATGGACCGCTGCTCCGGTGGCAGACAGTGTTTGCCAAACCAGCAGGAGGATAAAACATAAACACCGCAGGTAACATGTAGCTCTCTGAGTGTGGAATGGTGCAAATCTTCCAAGTCGAAAGAGACAGCTGGGGTTGTTTCTTAAACTTTGCGTGACTATTAGATGGGTTATTGTAACACACCTCAAAGAAATATTTGAAATGAACTCTATACTGTATTCTAGAAATCCATTGGGGGTGGGCAAACTCCTCATGGCCCTCCTTTCCTCAGAGTTCGTCATCTGAGAAGATGATTTAAACAACGCAGTGAATCTTGGTGTACTGTTGCAAGGGGGAGTTGTTGCAAGGAAATCATGGTGGAGCACTTAACCTAGCCTGGAGGTTGGAGGGGGGGGCACTCCTGAAAGCCTTCCAGACCACCAGAGTGACTGTTATTTTTTTTTTTTACCTCTTTAAAAAAATATTATTTATTTTGTTCTTTAGATCACAACCTCAGTGATTTTTGGGGTACCTTCCCTTCCCTCCCTCCTCTGGTGCCCCTTTCATTCTCTCAAATCCCACTCTGTTGTTTACTAGTCTGTGTTGAGTCCATTAATCTCTTTCTTTCCTGTGGCTGTGTTCTTTCCCTGGGTGAGGGACTGTGTTGTTGGAACAAGGCGAGCCTTGCTGATAGGATTTCAGTTTTAAGTTTGCCTTGGGCGGCCAGTCTGTATTCGAGATCTGTGATCTGTCCATGTTTTCTTGCTGCAGGCCGTCTTCTCCAATCCCATCTCCGCTGCTTTGCTGCTTTTATTTTTATTTTTGCCTGTGGAACCACAGGCTCGCTTTGCCCGGGGTACCACAGACTCAAGCAATCCTCAGCCTCAGCTTCCCAGGTAGCTGGGATTACAGGTGCGTGCTACCGTGCTCAGCTATTTTTGGGGGGACTAGGTCTCACTATGTGCCCCCAGCAGGACTCGAACTGCGATCCCTGACCCCGGCCATGACTTCCTGGGTTGCCACCTACAGGCATGTGCCACCATGCCCGGCTGCTTTGCTGCTTTACCTTATGACTCTGGTGTCAGATTTAGGGGGTCTCGCCCCCAGCCAGTGTCGGTGAAGACATTTCTCTGTGAATACAGGCGTCTGTGAATGGCCTTTGAAGATCACCTCCTCTGCCTCAGTTTGCAGTTTCGATGGGGGGCCGATTACCCCATCTTTGGTCTTCCTCTACTCTCCCGTAGAGTGGGGAGGGGGTGTTGCTCTCCTGGAAGTCATTTCTGAAATGAGGTCCCAGGTCTTCTTGGCCCGGTGAGCACATAAGTGCGCATCAGGACATCGTGTCTCTACAGTGTTTCTCTTGTCTCGCATGCACTGGTTCTCTCGGTTGTCCATCTGCTGTGTCCAGCTCAGGCTTGTGGCCTGGACCTCTGCATGATCCCTCACCTGTTCTATGATGGGGTTTGTGTTGCGCATGTTCTTGCTCCTCTTGAAGTTTAGCTGGACTGAGAGCGAAATGGAAGGGGCTTCCCCTGCCCCCTCTGCCCACCTGCAGGCTGGTACCTCCCTGAGTGTGGGCGGGGCCGGATGGCTGAGCCTGTGCCTTTCCAGGCTCCCCTTGGGCTAGGAGCAGAGGGCAACATGACTCTGCCTATCCAGGCTGCAGATGGCTGCCCCGTGCAGCAGCCACCTGCTGGTGGGTGGGGCCACTGAAACCCCCACCCTGTCCCCCCTGCAGGGCTCACCCAGCTCAGGGGGCTTACCCAAGATCCTTCACCCACTTTGCTCCCCACTGGCAAGGGAGCTCGGGCGACTCGGGACCCAGAGTGGCTGTTTAAGAGGAGACTTGTACTTCAGGTAGGAGGTACAAAAGGGGGAGAGAAGCAGCACAGTGAAGAAAGTCAGACATATTCCAAGTAGCTAAGTGCGTCGTGCGTAGAGCAGTGATGTCAAGACAGCAGAAAGAAGGATTGGGAGAGCTCAGATCACGGAAGGTGGGTAAGTCATGCTGCAAAGTGTTGTAAGGACAATGAAAAGGTTTTGAGAGGTTTTCAGCAGAATTTTGATGAGTGTTTTTTTCAGAGATTCCTTTGGTTCCAAGGTGGAGAATGGATTGGAGATAGGAAAACTGGTTATTGAGACTATTAAGATAATCTCAGTGACCTGGTTTATGAGATAGTAACTGGGACAGAAAAATGCATTCTTTTAAAGAGGTATTTTAGCAGTAGAATTAGTTGGACTTAGTGACCGAGAAGATGCAGAGGACAGGCAGGAGAGGAGCTAAGAATGATGGGCTCCTGGGCATCTGACTTGGTGAAATGGAGTGTATGGTGGTGTCATAAACCAGGGCATAGAACTCAGAGTGGGGGCAACAGGCTTGGGAAGATGGCTTCTTTTCCATGCTCTTGAAGTTGAGGCACCTGTGAGCCACTGGAGTAGAGATCTCTAAGCAGATGATTGCTGAGATCTGTAGCTTAGAAGAAAGTTTTATTTACAAACAAAAACATTTGCATTACTAGGAGTAAGGTAATAGCCATGGAAGCACTGGTATTAGAGAATACCGCGCAGAATATATTCATCAGCATCAGTTCTTAAAATCTGTTCTTTTTTATCCCCCTCCCCCCATGAAATCTGTTCTATTTAAAAAACACTTGAGAAACTTGTTAAAAATGCAGATGCCTGGCAACACTGTCCAAGCTGCTTGTTCAGTGGGTCTGTGGTCAGAAACCAGGATCTGCAGTATCCAGTAGTGTTGACAACAAGCATAATCCATCAGTCCATTGTTTTTACTCTTCCGTATATGTGCCGGGGGGTCTCTAGAACTATATGACCTACACTTTTTAAAAAGAAATATACAGAAAAGTTATAAATAATATGCTGACATGCATGTAGTCATCAGGATTAAAAACTAAGAAATTACTAAGATAAACTTGTGTATTTGTGATACCCAGCCATAGAAAATGACTTGTAAGTGCATGAACTGGGACAAATCTCCAATTTAATCTCAAGTTTTAGAGCAGGAAGAGCTAACTTGAGGTGCCTGGAATCAAGACAGGATTGCTGGGGGTAAATTGATTAGGAAAGGGCATGATGGAATTTTCTAGAAATGTGTGAAGTGTACAGCTTCTTGATGGATGGTTACGTGGGCGTATGTATCAGTCAGACTCATTGGACTATACACTTAGGCATGTAGATTCTGTCTCAGTGGAGACCACTATACAGAAAGTTCAGTGGAGATGCTTATCCATACCTTCCCTCCATCCTGAATCGAAAATGTCTGAATTTTAAACAATTTTATTACATGTGCATAGTCCTTAAGCAAGAATCTATTATAAAGTGATACACTATTATTTTGCATGTCTTTAAACCATATTATACATATATATCACAGCATATATATACACATATATACATACAAATGCATACATATACATGTGTATAAAGGTATGTGTGTTTTCTGTAATTGACATTTTTTGCTCAAAATTATATCGGAGATGCATTTGATACAGTGGCTGACCATGCACTTTTGGAGCTAAGCATATTCATTTAATGCAATAGTGCATAATTAAGTTACCCCTTTTCTTTCTGCCATGTATTTAGATGGTTTCAAATACCTCAGTAAATACCTATTGAGTGGTGGGAAGCATCTCATCTGCTACCAGCCACATAAACAGTCCCACAGTCCCTGACATGCTAGGTCGTGTGTTATCTTCAAGGTGAAGAACAGGCGCTGGGAAACACCCCTGTCTCTTGCTTCCACTCTCTCTTGCTCTTTGCTGCCTTGTTCATGCATTCCAGAATCTTTAATGACTCCTTAGCAAGCCCAACAGCCTCCACTTAGTATAGCCAAAGCCTGCAAGTACAAAGGTTTTTTTTTTGGGGGGGGGAGGGTGTTGCTGCTATATGAGACTTTGGATGATTCTAATCATAAACTGTATATAGGTTGGTGAGGTCATCTGAAGTTGGATCAATGTCTGAACACGTAAGCCTTGGAAACAGGGTGGGGGGGGTCCTCTAAAATCAGTTTTCATGTGCATTTGTAGGCGAGAGTTACTCTAAAACAGCCTTCTTTTGGTAGTATGATTCTTGGCATGCTTTGTCAATAAGATGAACCGCCATTTCCATAGTGTTTGTTACGTGCAAGATGTTGTGCTAAACTCTTAGCATATATATTTATGTACAGATGTCTAACTATACAAGGCTCCTTTTGTTTTCCCTTTTTGCGGTGAGCAGTATTTACTCATTCTGCTCGGCTAACATTCCTGAGCCATTTGGCTGAGTTAGGAACGAGAACTGCCAAAGTACACAGCCCTGAGCTCCAGCAACTCACAGATTAGTGAGGAACAGCCCCTGAAACAGAGTTACCATGCAGCGTGATGCTGTATTAACTACAACAGCCAGAAAACCCCAGACAACCCGTGTCCAAGTGCTGTCTGGAAAAGAGCATGATAGCTTTGAAGGGCGGGGGGCGGTGGGGGGGAGGAGAGTCGGGGGCCAGGGAAGTCGAGAAAGGTCATTTTATTTTTATCTTTAATTTATTTCTATTTATTCTTTTATTTAAGTGGTCGTTGATCCCTTTGGGTATGCCCTTCCTCTTCTTCCCCCCTCTGGTCACGCTGACTCTTCTCCCGTTGCCGGTTGTTGGACCATGTTCAGCCCGTTGGCCTCTTCCCTTGCAGAGGTGTCCTTCTCTGGGCGCGGGTCTGCGTTCCTGGGGCCAGGTGGATGGTGCTGCTTAGATTTCCATCGTAACTTTGTGTCGTGCATTCGGCCCAAGCTCCTTTGGAGCCGTCGCGCCTCCTCCTGCTTGCTGTCTCCTCCATGCTGCTTTCAGTCGCATTTCGCTGCTTCCTCACTGTGTATTTCTGGCCTCTGACCCTGGGCGTCTGTCCCCCAGGCTGTGGGTACGGAAGTTCCTTGATGGCGACAGATATCAGCAGATGGTTGGTCCTGTTCCTCTCCTGTCTTGGTTTGCAGCTCTGCCTTGGGGCCACTGCCATGTTTCTGTGGCCCTCCTCCCAGAGTTACCCCTGCTCCATCGCTGGGGGTGAGGAGCCGCAGCCTGGCTCAGAGATGCCTACAGCAAGAGAAAGGTCATGACCCCGGAAACACTCTTGAAATCTCTGTCTTCACTCAGGTCTGTCTGTCACTCTGCCTCCACTTGGTTTCCCCTTAACCAGCTTGTCTTCCCTCTTGCTTTCTTCCCTGCCAGTTTCTTCCCCGCGACTTCCCTGCTGAACTGCAATTTTTGACAATCACCTTTTAAACAGCTTTTCTGAGGAATGCTTTACGTGTTATAAACTTGACCCACATTAAGTCTAATGTGATGATTTTGAGTAAATTTACTGCCCAAACCATCGTTATGAGCCTTTAAAATCCCATGTGACAACACCTTCCAGCATCATAATACAGTCTCAGCTTCCCAGGCAGTAAAGAAAGTGCCCTTACACTAAATGTCTCTGTGGGTTTATCTCCCCACTGAAAACCTGAATTTGCTTTAATGACCGATGACCCTAGTGTGAATTCCCACCCACTAGTGATCACTCGGGCGGACAGAACACTTCACTCCTCCGAGTCCCAGTCTCACGTGTCACAGAGGGCTTAGATGAGAACATTGAGGTGTAAGATCCTTTTCAAAGTTATACCAACCATCAATCCATGTGTGTGATAAAGCCACACATTAAGACATGTCATTGCAGTGTTATTAACAAACCACTTTGGTTGCATTTATTCTAAACCATTCTGCTTATTGTTCGGCTTCCCAGGGTGTTTGCAAACATTAATTTCCTAATAGAGAACATTTTCTTATTCCCACTCCCAATCAAGCTGTGATATGAAGCCATCTAACAGGCTCTTCAAAGGGGTGAGGCGCCCACTTTTCCCAGTCCAAATTCTGGAGTTGGAGATATTCTGCTGATTGCATTAGCGTTTGGTGTCAAGGTAGCAAACTCTTTATAATTCATGTTGTCTTCAGAGATGGCGGAAATTGGAATCTTCACACCACCCTGAGCTGTAGGTCACCCTCTTGTCTTCAGGGCAGGGGAGGACCATGGCTCCTGCTAGTCTGGTCTGTTGTGAACTATGCTTCATGCATTGCATTTCTTATTCTTAAATATTCATACTGGGAAAATGGCAGCGGTGCTGAAGGGCCATGTTGACAGGGTACCCGTTCCTCAGTTGAAGGAAGGCGCAGACAGCCCCCAGAGGACACTGCTGGATGGGTGTGCTTGGTGGCCTCGCTTTTCCATCTGTCATTCTGACCTCAGAACTGATGTGCACCAGGTCTTCCCTGCCCCTGCCCCCCATCTTGGGGGGCATGGTCAGCTCAATACTGACACAGTCAGAGGCCACTGGGTGGTGGGATGCCTCTTAGGTCAATAGCAAAGAAAATAGAGTGCAGGTGATCTAAGCTCAGTATTTTATACACATCTGGCCAATGAAGGCTCAGTCAGAGACAGTTTTCAAGAGAACCGAATCCCTCCCGGAAAGCAGAGATTGACAAACTCCTTTTTCTTCAAACAACCAGACAGGACCTATTTTGGGGGTCTAGTGGCCTCTCGTTGCAACTGCTTACCTGCACCCCTTTTAACGTGATGGCCTTGCACAGAATGAGTACATGTGCCCAGGGAGACTTTACAAAGGAGCGCTGACATCTGAATTGGATGGCATTTTCATGTGTTAAAATCGTCTGATTTCTTCCATTTGTTTGAAAATGTAAAAGCTGCTCTTAGCTCAGAGGCCATCCGAGCAAAACAGGTCCCTGGACTGGGCCTGCGGACCACTGTTTGTCACATTAGATGCCCCGTGTTATCAGTATGTCCCTTCCTCTTCTGCCACCACCCACCCTTAGACTTAGTGGGTTCCATGAAGCAGCTGCAGAGCTCCGGTGAGAGAAAACCTGAAAGTCACCCCCAAGGAAAACATCTCAGCCTCTACCTACCTCATTTGCTGCCTTGTCAGCCAGGCGCTCCCTCCTTCCCTCTCCCTATCTCTATCTGACGCCCATGAAGCCCTTTCCTTGTGCCAAGGGATCGTGCTCTGGGGGGCGGTAAGTTATATTAATTAGAATCTTAGAATTAGGCATTGAAATAAAAGCAAAGCAGCTGACACTCAGCACAACGTTACAGAAATTAGTCGTGAGGGTGCAGACTCTTTGCAGAGGTGGGGTTGATGCTCTCCATCTGTTTTCTCATCTTCGGGGATTCTTTCGTTATGAGTTATAAGATGGAATTAATTCAGAATGTTACAAATTTTGGACTCTGAAATTTATTAAAGGTCCATTTGAAGATTTGTTTTAATGTCGATGTAGTCATGATAGGGGGCTGTTGGGATGCAAAGGGACTCTCGGCACAGAATGTGTCCAGCTGTCCAGCTGCATGGACAGCATGGAAGGGAACCTAAGATCAGGCCTAAGCGCACCAGGGCTCGTCAGTTTGGCGCTTGATTCCTGACAGAGACGCAGGTATCTGGAATGAGTTCCTACACATGCAGGCTGTGGTCACAGATGACTCTGAGCCTCATTCTCCTCATCTGCGAAATGGGATGAGGTAAATTCTGAAGTGCTGTCTGCACGAGTCACACCTGTGTGGTCACCAGCACCGCACTGTCCAATGCTGTCCTTGTTCCTGGCCCATCAGTGTGACAGTGGGGGGCTTTGGGAAATACGGACTCCCAGTTTTGTCCCAGACTCGCTGAATTGGACCTTCTGTGAGGAGACCTAGAGATCTGATTTTTTTTAACAGGTTCCTAGGCAGTTTGGGTGTGTTTGGGAAAATTGTTCTATTCGTAAACTTCAGTTCATAATTTAATTAAACTAAATATTTCCCTCTTCTTCCTAGCTTGAACTCCCCCCCCCTCCTCCCTGAATTTGTCTCCCTAGAGAGTAAGAGAGCAGGAAGACAGAGTCTGGAGCGGAAGAATTTTCTACACCGTATCTTCTTTGGAATATCTTTAACAACGAGCGGAATTTTGCTGTCTAATACAGTGTGTGGACCCAAATTGATTTTTTTTCTTCAGCTCTCCCTCTGCAGCCCTAAGATTTACAGTTCTGTTTTCACGTACTTCTGTGCATTGAAAAATCTATGAAGAAAGAGCCTGAGACTCAGCAGCCATGAATGCCCAGTGCATTGATAGTATCCAGTTTTGCTACACAACACTCATCACTGAAAATGTTTACTGAATTATTTCTGGAAATACTGCAGTTGCAGTGTTGGCACACGTACATCACAAACACAAAAAGAATCTCACTAGTACTGAGGAGATAAATTGGTTCTGAATTTCTCACATTTTCTGCCTTGCCTCTCATTTGCATATGAGTAATTGTAGATTTCAGTTGCAAAAGCACCCACCTCCACACTGGCAGCCCAGAACCTGGTAGTAAGTCCGTACACACAACTGCATGCTTATAGTATTTTGCTCCTTAATGCTTGGGAGCTATAAGTAGATATTCTCATTTACCGAATTCCTTCCACAGACGTTAGTTAAGTCAGTTCCATAATCTGTGGGGATTGTCTTTGAAGACTCCCCAGGAGATACTTGAAACTGTCATGTGTCCTGAACTTTGTAGGTCCTGTTTTTTTCCTATCCTCACTGTCCACCATACTGGTGTAATTTGTAAATTAGGCATAGGAAGAAATGAACAATAACAATAAGAAAATAGAACAATTAGAGTAATATATTCTGATGAAATCATACGAACATGTTCTCTCTCTTAAAGTAGCTTATTATGTGTAATCTTTTCAGACCATGTGGGCAACAGAAACCACTAATGGGGGAACCTTGGCTAAGGGGAAACTGCTGTATTTGCTCTTTTTCACGTAGCTTGTAAGAAGTTTATGTAACTTTCTACATATACTTAGTTTTATAGTCCTGTCTCTAAAGTTCATATGCTGATAGAAAGATGGTCTTGAGTATGTCACTGCAGAAAAAGTCAACTCATATTCATTATTTTAGTTAAATCACATTTCCAAATTTTATTCTTTATAAAGGGAGAGAATTTTTCCTGTACTCAAATTTGAAATCATTATCTCTGTATGTAACCTGTTCCTTTATTTCATTATTTAGCATAATATCCTTTATTATTTATTTCATTTGTTTTCTTAATTTTATGGAGATACTGCTTTGAAAGTAAATTAATGCTGAACCAAAGTAAATTAATGCTGGGACCAAAAGGGATCTGTTGCCTATGTTTAGTAATGAACATATCAAATGTGTTTATACCTGTTATTCAGCATCTGTTTCTACGTTTCCACAGGATAATTTTAGAAACTCTCTTTACCTTCTGTATCCAACGCTCAAAGACAAATTCCAGCATGTCCCGAGAGTATTACCACCTTCCTACTCCCAGATGTTCCTCAAACTCAACATGTTATCCTGTTCTCACAGATGCCAAGACTTCTGCCTTTAATGGCCTCCCTGACTTTTCCTCAGTCCTGAGCTGGAGCTAAGTACTGTCCAGCGAATCTTTGTCTTCTTTCCCATGCACTGCCATCCTCCATCACTTAGGTCTTTGTTCCCCAAGTCCAGATCAGCGACTTTCAAGGAACTCTGTACAGATATTCTTGGGGACTTGTGTATTCATTGTTAAGTTTCACGGTTTCTATTTTCATGATCAGGATAATCTTAACAAAATTACCAGGTCCAGGGCAATCTGTCCTACCCCCTCCTAAGCCTGGCCAACTCAAGTTGTCCTCCTGTTCTGTCTCCTTTTATTTCTGATCTTTCATTTCCCTTTCCTTAAATAAACCTGCCTCCCCCATCCACAAATTAACAGATCCAGATACATTGTCCGAGGTCATTAAGATTTGTAACTAGGTCCTACCATTGATCGTAACATCTGTGTTTGTGTGTTTGCTTTAAGATAAGTCTTCTAGGTGCTCTTGGTGTCAGATTCTGTCTACAAAAGTTCTTCCATTTTATCATTGTGAGAGTCTGGCTTTCCTGGTGGACTCTGAGGCCTCAGAGGACAAGCACCATGCCCAGCTTTTGTCGAGACACATAGTAGGCACTTAGGATTGTCATCATTACCTGTATGCGGTTTGCTCACCCCGTGCACATTCCCGTGTGTGACTGCATTTATACAGTATGAAGTCATGTTCATGATGTTTGGGTTAACTATACCTTGGTTTCAGACCTTTGAATTTATTGGCTATTTGAGTAGGTAGTTAAAAACATCTTGGAGCAGAATTATTTTTCTCTCTCATTAGATTGTTTGCTTGGGACTTCCTTAATGGAATCACTACATCAAAAGGCACACGCAGTTTTATTCCTCAGGCAGTATGATCTATTTCTTTTTTGTTAATGGAAGAGCCCAGGCTGAGTTGTAAGGCATAATCTCATACTAGAGATGTTTCTTTCATTTTCAATTCAACCTGCTTTGATTTGGAATCAAACAGGAAGAACAAATGATGTTCTTCCTGCCGCTGCACCATCATTGCTCACCTGGACCAGATTGCCTTCCAGTCTCTGCATCTTCAGCCGCACATTCCGAAATGTGTGAAGTGCGTATCACTTCAGGCAGAATAATGCTCCCACACACAGATCTAACCGTCGAATCTGGTCATGCTGGTAACACAGCAGAGGCAGAAGCTTTCCATCCGGACAGAGCTGAGCTGCATTGTCATTGTCAGGGCGCACAGAGCCCTCAAGATGCACCTTCTGCTTCCCCTTCTAGCCCTTATCTCTGGCTGCTCCCCAGGCGCACTCTGCCGCCCTACCGGTGCTGCTTCTGTCAGGAATGTACAGGCCATTCTTTCCACCTGAAGAGAATTCCCCGCCCACCTGGCCTGACCATGCTCAATGCTTGAGACTCCTGCTGCAAGACGCCAGCGAACAGTGCCTCCCCTCCCGGCCTTCCGTCCTGCCCCACCTCTGTTCTTCCAGAGTTGTTTCGATTCTTCACTAAAGCCTTGGTCCCTGTCACCGGTGTTGAAGCTCCTTGTTAATGTTTCTCATTTCTCACTGAATGAGCTCAGTCATTTCGTCAGTAATTTCATCAGTCATTTTTGTCACCCTATTTTTAAAACAGTGATTAGCATAGAACAGCTTCTCCACAGACATTTTTCTGGAGGAACAGAATTGCTGTTTGGCCTTTCCTGTGTATAAGCAGCTCACTGCTTAGGAAAGTCTCCTGATTTGTGAGTTGATAATACGTTTATCATAGACATGGTCATTCTCAACTGTCCAGAATATCTATGTGGTTAACGTTCTTTCACCAACTATTTGGTGGTGGTGGTGGTGTTTTTTCGTGTATTATCTAATCTTTAGACTAGCCTGTCAGCTGTCTGGGGTGCTATCAGCTTTGTGTCTCCAGCGCTTGGTATTCCTGCCTGCCTGACCTCCAGGAAGCATTCAGGCACTCTTGAAGGAGCGTGCAGATAGATGAATGATATTTTGAGATACTTCGGTGGCATGGCGCAAACCACAAAGATGGGCATTCTCTGTGTTCATGCCAGTTGTACTCACCATTCTGTTGGTGGAGCCAGTTGACTCACTGCTTCCCTTCATAATCTCTGTAGTGTTTTCTGCCTTTACAACGAAATGACCTCAAAGGCCTGTTTGAACCTTGCCATCTCCTGCTCAGGTTATGAATGGCAGACACCTAGGGAGCTAAGACCTTGATGAAGACCTTGATGATTTAACACCGTCCCTTTGTCCCCTATGAAAAGGCAGCTGGTCTCTGGGGCTGGCCTCCTCATTCACCTCCAAAGAGCAAAGCTTAATCAACCAACATCCTGTTCTTCTGAGGGATAAATAACTAAATCATATCCGCATGGCCGAGCTGATTTGTGGGGACATGATGTTCTTCAGAGCTGGCTGCCAGAACCTGAAGCGGTCACTTGGAGGGTAGTATGAGGTATTCACAGAGAGACAGCACGTCCTCTTTTCCCATGTCAGGTCTCCTTGGGACACGTGCTCGGTGTCTTGGTATCCTGGTGAGAACCTGTGTATTCTGCCCACAGCCTGTTACAAGGAGCAAAAGATTCCACTTCCTATTTAGTTTTTCATTTGGGTTGCTAGTCCTATTAAAAAGCTTTATCAGGGAACAAAAACCTGACAGAGTCATTAGTGGATGGAGCAAGTGACATCGTATTGCATGAGGAGAGAACACTCTTCAGCTGTGTGTTGGAATGATGGGAGACAGAGGAAGGCTTAAAAAAAGTACAGGGTCAGGGAGACTGCAAATGGCAACAAAGGTCCTACTATTTGATTCATAAAAACAAGTTAAATTCTCAGTGACCTAACCCCAGGCTTAGGATTTCCATTAAAGCCCTGCTGGGTGGAAGCTAAAATCTTCATTGAAACTAGAACAGATTGAGCTAATACTGTGTTTATTAAAGCCATTAGCCAGGCTACTGCTCTCAGATGCATTCTTTTTCTGCCACTTGAAGGACTACGGGAAGCTTTGCAGTCCTGGACACCATTCAGCTTTCGCTGCAGGGGCTGCCTGGAAACAACAGTGCCCGGTGGGCAAAAGCCCGGGTCTGGGTATCTCTGTGGCAGAAGCTGAAATAGCTGCCAGGAAGCTCCTTGAGTCCACTTGGCAGGTGGTGCAAAAGGAAGCCGATTCTTCTGTCAGGGATGGGCGAGCAGTCACGGGGCAGACTGCCTGGCACACGGAAGGTGCGTTTTGAATGAAAGAGGACCAGGGAGGCAGAGGAAAATGAGGTTGGATCTGCTGAAGATGAAGTGTTTCTAGCTCCATATTCACAGCCCTTGATGTTCCTTAGCTCTGGAACTCAGGGGAAGCTGATGTATTAGGTTCTCCAGAGAAACAGACCAGTAGGATGGATGGATGGATGGATGGATGGATGGATGGATGGATGGATGGATGGATGGATGGATGGATGGATGGGTAGATGGATGGATGGGTAGGTGGGTGGATGGATGGATGGATAGGTGGGTGAGTGGTTGAGTGTGGATGGATGAATGGGTATACGATGGGTTAATGGATGGATGGGTGGGTAGGTGGATGTATAGGAAGGTGTATGGGAGGAAGGAAGAAAGAAAGGGTAAAAAAGAAAGAAGATTTGTTATAGCCATTGACTCTTGTGGTGATGGAGGCCGAGAAGTCCCATGACCTGCTTGTGACATGAAGAACCGGGAAAGTGCTGTCATTCGGCCTGAAGACCTAAGGATCAGCTGATGGCATAAGTTCCCACCTGAATCTGAAATCCACAGAGGCAGGGCAGTCGATGTCATTTCGGAGAGCAGAACATGCCTGTCTCCCTTAAGCAGAGAGGATGAATTTGCCCTTCTTGCCCTTTTGTTCTGTTCAGGCCTTCCGCTGATTGGGTGGTGCCTCCTCCAGAAGGCCATCTGCTTTGCCCTGTTTGTGAATTCAAATGCTAATGTATTTCAGAAGCCTGCACGGACCTACCCGGGAATAATATCTTACCAGCTCTCTGGACAGCCTGTAGTCCGATCAAGCTGACGTATAAAATGAACCATCACAGCTGATTAATTCTTAAGTGTATAAAAACCCGGCTGAGTATTTCCAGTCCCCTCTTCCTCGCCACTACAGAAGGTCGGACTGTGGCGGCATAAAGAGTGAGGTCGAGGCTATTTATAACGATCGATGGAACAGAGGTGCATTTAGAATGAATGGATGATTGTCCTTTGAGTCTACGGGAATTTCGATGGCTCCAGGAACTTACAAGCAGGGATTTCTGTTTTGTTGTTGGTCATGTCCACACCCCTTCAGCGCCCAGTGGTAACTACTGAAGATACATTTGGGATGAATCACGCACGAGTAGCTGGGACCCAACGACCAAGGGGAGTGATGTGGTGGAGCGGGACCTGGGCTGTGGTCTTCCTGCTTATGCTATCTGTGATCTGTACACATGGGGGCTATAGTTCAGGGGAAAGACTTGAGGATGGGAGGCAGAAATCCTGGGTTCTTGTCTTGAATCTGCCATGAATTCATTGTCACCAGGCAGTCCGTGACAGTGGCCCTTAGATGTGGGGCTTCGGTTGTTTCCAGAACAGAGTGGTTGGTTCCCAGCGTGGGTTTGATAGGAGATTTGCCTCAATCAGATGCAAAGTTGGCAGGAGGACAATGACTGTGCTTGACTTTTCTGGAAGTTTAAATGTCCTCGACTTATGGAGTCTTCTTCCTTCTGAGATTGCCCAGGTCCTACTTTTTAATGTTAACTTCCTTTAAGACGTAACAGTGAAAGTAGATGGTGGTTGATTGCTTTTTTTTTTTCTTTAATGGCCACTTGGCAAAATAAAAAGTTCATGATTTACTTTAATCCTTTAAATTCTTTCTGAAGTTTTATGGGCGCACAAATCCATAATGCTCAGACCAGGTGTCTTGAAGGTGCCTTTCATTCTAACAGTCGAGGATGCTTATCTTTTACTGTCACTTGTCATCATGACAGAAGAAATTCAGGCGTCAGGTTATGTTTCTCATCCTGAAACAGCTGTGCGGAGGGACCAGCAAACTTTTTTTTTTCTGTAAAGGACCAAATAGTGACTATTTTAAGCTTTGTGGGACAAAAGACATATGTCTGTGACATACTCTTCTATGCCCCCTCACTCCCCTTTAGCCTCTGCCCCACCCCTTTTTTTTATTAACACTTTTCCGAAACTGGAAAAACGTCTTTATTTAGCTCATGGACTGGGTTGGCCTCGAGGCGTGACTTGCTGAGTCCTGGTCTGGGGTCTCAGGCACCTGGCTTGGTCTGGTTTCTCTGCGGCATCTACAGACTGGTTCCACTTGTGGGAATTTCCTCTGCAGATCTGCTCGCATCTGTGCAGAATGGCCCATGTGCAGAGTGACTCCCACGAGTGTTGTTTGAACGAGCAGCCTGCTGGAAGCAACTTAAGCTCTGTTCTAGGGGAACGTGGCCTCTCTCTTCCCTCCTCTCCTCTCCAGGACATCTTGGAAAACTTGCTTAGCTGTTCTTGCTCCTTCCTTAGCATGGCTGGAAGACCAACTGCCCCCGTGGTTTCCTGAGACAGTGAGGGTGTTGAGGCAAAAACAAACACACACACAAAAACAACAGCTGCTCTCTGTCTTTTCTCTCCTGAAGAGAGGAGGTGACCTGTGGCCAAACACTGTACAGGGAGGAGATGTGAGAAGGAAGGAGGGAAGGTCACTGGTGTGGGGACATAGCAAGCTGACAACAGAGGGGATGTGGTGAGAGGGAGGGGACAGCCCCTTGTCTTCTCCCTGTGCCTGCGCCTTCTCAGTCCTTTGCCCCGAGGAACCAGAGTCCGTGCCCTCACCTCTTGGCCTTGGGTTTCAGCCTGGCCAGTGGGAATCGTAGCTGTGATGGATGATGGTGTGTCAGCCCAGCCTCGCCCAGGATGCACTGCTGTGTGGGCTTGTTCTCTATGCTTCCACCACCCTCATGAGAGCATTTGCAGAGAAGAGCTGAATCCTGAGAACTTTCCCAGCTGAGGACTTCCCAAGCCAACAACCAACTGACCCCAGGGTGATCATTTATACCAGAGTCGCCCAGCCGAGATCAGCAGTGCCACCCAGCAGGCCCCCTCCCCCGGAAGAGCGCTATGAGCACTTGCAGTTGTTTGCCAGCAAAGACTTTGGGTGTTTTTTTTCTGCAACATTATATTGAAAGGCTTCTGATAGATACAGGCCTGGGGGGAAATGGTTGATTCTCTTTTCAGAAATGTCTCCATTTGGCTTGGCTCTTTTACCTCTTCTGCATAACATGACCTGACCATGTGGAGAAGTGTGTCTCGTGCTCTAGAGCACAGAAGAGCCATGGGCCAGGGCACAGTCCCAGCATTGGAAGCACGTGGCGAGGCCTAGCACTGCGGAGTCCCTAGGCAAGGACTGTTTCTGGCAGGAGCTGCAGAAACGTCAAATTGCTGTCATCTGACATTTCAAAAGGCCTCCCCCCTTTTTTTTTCTGTGAACAGTATAACTTACTCTTTTGGGATTTCCCTTTTCTTCCCTTGGAGAAATAGATTGCTGTTGCAGTTTTATTCATGAACTCACTAAGATTTCCAAATATCAGGTAATTCCCGTGTTACGTTCTTGTTACCACGCTGAAGAAGAACTGCCCTAGTCGTGATTTAAAAAATCTAACAAAGCAAAAGTTTAAAAGTAACTCCTAATAGAAGAATCATTAGGATGTTGTCATAACATTTCAGGAATGTATATTTTTTTAGAAAGTTTGTAAATAGACTCAATAGTCAAGATTTCTGTAATGTAAGCCCATTCTTACTTTAAAAAATAAATTTCTTAGAGGCATAGGATTTAAGTGTATTGTAAACCAGAAAATTAAATTTGTGTGCACATGTACCCACACATGTACATGTATTTTAAACCAATGTCTCACATATTTAGTAATGAAATGCAAAAGATTGCCATTAAAATTAAAAGCAATAACAGCATACTCATTTAAAGTATAATTGATAGTAGGGAGAAAAAAGTTCTTTTTAATTAAATAATATAATTGTATGCTATGAAAAACAAGCAAATGTCTGATAACATTTCTTGAAGTAATGAGTGCTCAGTAAGCTTCTAGATATATGTAAGAGGACTCATAGCTTTATCATATACCTGCAACAGAGTCATCCAGCTATACTGGGAAAAGGACCTCCATTTCACACCAGTAGCAAAAATCATAGAACTCATAGAAACCCCCCTTCATACATTGCTGGAATTACATAGACAAAGGAATTTACTAGGACATTAAATTTTTTTTGAACAGTTGAGGATTCTATTAGGCTTCCTGATGCTAGAATAATGAATATTTTATTTTTGCCATTTTCCTCCAATTTCTTGTTTAGATTTTTATCTGAGCCCTTATAGTACTGCAGTGGAGGTTCTCTGCTATGTCTTTCTGGGAGCTCAGCTTAGTAACATGGGAGGAAAACCTTGCAAAAGTTGCTGTCCCTTTAGCTGCAAGAAGCATAAAACCTGGCCCAAAACGGCGTAAATAATAATAGTAGGTTTAGGTTTATTATCTTGCTGTCCAGAGATAGAGCGTTTCCAAGGAATCCAGTGACTCACTATCACAAAGGACACAGGCTCTTTCCTTTTCCTGTTCCACTGTCCTCTCTACATGGGTTCTTGCCTCAGAATTGGTTCCTCGGCAGCCCCAAGAGGACAGTGTCAGTTCCAGGCACACATCCTCACACGCTGACTTCTAGAAGCAAACAAAGGGCCATTCTTTCCTGCTCTGCTAGCTTTGTGGAGGGAAAACCTTTTCTAGAAGCTTCCCGAAAGATTTCTGTCATGCCTCACTGACCAGAATGGCATGAAATGGCTGATCCAAAAGCAGGTGGTGAGCTGGAGTCAACCTGCAATGTAAACGTATCACATTCCTCTCTGTGCTTGGGAGAGATCCCACCTCACCCCCAGCACACAGTAGACACCAAGGTGAACACATGGACAAGAGTGTTTTGCCAGCAAGGGAGGGTGTGTGAGTGTGTGTGTATTTGTGTGTGACGAATGACTTTGAGCAGGTGACCAGTAGTCATGCTCTGGATCAAGAATTCAGTTTTACTGTCAGCAGAACTGAAACCTAGAGCAAGGGAGGATAAAATCAAGGGAGGGATGGGCACAAGAGATTAAGATGATGGTTCACAGGTGACAAGGTGGTGGGTGAACGTCAGGGTACACAGCAATATATTATATATGTGTATGTGTATGCACGTGCAATTGATTTAAAAAAAAGAATTTAAAAAAAGAATTTTAGTTCTAGAAGTTTTTTATTCCAAAGAAGTAGACACTTTCTGTGCTCAAATGAAGTGTTGCAATAATACAATAATAGCTGCATTTTTGTTAGAAATATAATTATAGAAACTTAAACAATGCCATGAATCCATTACGCGTGTCACGTTCTCAGAGATTACTGCATAAAATAGCTCTGGGAATGTCTTGTTAAGGAACATGAAGCGAAATAGAGGACCGTAGCTAGATTAATCCAATTTACATTTACTCATATACATATATAAACACTGAAGGATGGAAAAAATATGCTGGAGTATTGGCTTTCCTCTAGTGGTGGAGGACAGATTGTTTTTCCCATTTCTGTATATCTTTTTTTCCCAGTGAATATATAATTAGTCTGAGATCAGAGAAATTAGCCATATTAGAATCACACATCTCTGTGGTTCAGTTCAGCTTCGTCGTGTGACAGACGGCTCTGAATTCGATGCCGTGCCCAGCACTCGACTCAGCAGGTGACAGCTGGCCTGGCACAGGTGGGCTCGCTGCTGTTCTTGGCTGGGTGGTTTCTGTGTCTGTCAGCTGTGCGGTTTGTTG
The DNA here is from genome assembly GCA_004024945.1 of Uropsilus gracilis. NCBI lineage: Eukaryota > Metazoa > Chordata > Mammalia > Eulipotyphla > Talpidae > Uropsilus > Uropsilus gracilis. Next base: position 22,338 of record PVHY01012681.1, on the reverse strand, counting down.
GAGGCTGGCGTGGGGACCTCCTCTTTGGGCCGTGTGTTTTTCCTCGTGCTAGAGGCTGTGAAGCAGGGCTCCCGGAGTGAGCAGAGTAACCAGAGCCTCTTGGGCCTCCATTCACTACTGGTTGTCTATTCCGTCACACTCTGTTGTCTGAAGCAAGTTGTAAGGCCGGCCCTGCTTCAGGGAGTAGGGAAAGGGTGCATTCCTATACTCGTTCGAACCCTCATGGAAGAAGTCACATGTTGGCTGAAGGGATGTGGCTACAAGGGAGGGTGATAGAGAATTTGGGGCCATGTTTGCAGACAGTCTGACCCTGCACCTTAAAATTGCAAAGCAAAGAAGTCTTCTCCAGAGATTATGGGAATAAACTGTGAAGTCCAAGGTGAATGTTTAAGTGATGGGAACTTTTGAATGTTTTCCTTGGAGGTTTGGGGGACTTGGCTCCAAGTTTTCCTTGGGGGTTTTGGCATTTCACTCATGACTGGTTGGCAGTTTAATAAGGGGCAAATCTCTTGAAGGTGGCTCTAAGCATTTCAATCAGTTGCTTCACATGGGGCCAGGCAGGGAAGCAAAAACCTTTTCTTAAGTGAATTAATATTGACACTCAGAATTTGTCCTGCGTGCTGAAGTGCTGAATGGTGGGACCCCAGCCAGAGCTTTATCACTGTTCCATCCTGTCCCCTATAGGAAGGGGATTTAGAGAGGATCTTTATGTTAAGACTCAAATGAACAAATAAGATGATACAAGCCATCCCTTGCTGATGTGTCATCCTCGTGGCTGTGGTGGTAGTAAATAGTGGATGACTCAGAGATCCTCTGATGCTTCTCAGAGAGGGGATGATGGGGCCCAGGGGTTTTGTGGCGACCTGCAGCCTGGGGATAGCAAGCATGATACATCTTCCTGGAACATCGCCTTCTTCTGTTTTTATTCTTATACAACGTTTTGTCTTAAAACTGATTTTAAAGGAATCTTAGATTTACAGAAGAGTTGTAAGTACAGTGCAGAGTTCTCACATATCTTTCACTCATCTTTCCCTGAATATTCTACATAACCTGATGCTCTTATCAAAACTAAGGAATTTACAGGGGCACATTTCCGTTGCCACTAGTCATTAACTTCCTTCAGTTTTCTCATCTTCCGACTAATGTTCTCTTCTTTCCAGGCTCCAGTCTCTGTTGCATTTAGTCATCCTGCCTTCTTACTTTATTCTCATAGGTGCCAGTTTTAGCTTTCCTTGTCATTGTGAACTTGACACTTCTGAAAAGCTGCCATCTGTGTTTGCCTTGTGGAATGTCCTTTGACTTGGGTTACTCTAGTATTTCCTCAGGACTAGACTGAGTTTTGGGGCCCATTGGGAGGGGTATAATAGAGGCGACACGCTGTCCCAGGGAGTGCATGAAGTCCATGTGATCTACCAGTGGAGGTGTTGACCTTGATGTCTTAGTTCTAGGATCTGTCAGGGCTGGCTGCTATCATTACTGTTGCCTGATTTCCACAATCTTTATGAAAAGGGAATCACTGAGACCAGCCCACACTTCTAGGGAGGAAGGGGAATTCAGTTCCATCTCCTGGAAGGAGAAAAAACGTCTGTGGTCAGAGCTGAAAACCTCCACAGTAGTTAACAATGCGTTTGGGGGAAGGTGCTTTAAAGTTATGCAAATATCCTCTTTCCCCACCAGGTTTCATAGGTAGTTACTAGTGCATGAAGGAGATAGTTGCGTCATTCCATGCTGTTCCTGGAAAGGTGAAAACCTGCCCTTGTCCTTTCCACCTGAATTACTTTATATGTGGACATCTGCTCAGAACCGGCCCGGGACCCAGACTGGAGCGTTCACAGTGGGCGCTGGAGGGTGCAGTCCAGTCCCCAGGTGCCGACAGTGTCAGAGGGGCGGTCACAGGGTTGCTTTCTTCTTGTCCTGGCTCTGTGACCTCTGGCCAGACCTCGAGTCAGGTGGTCTCGGGTTGGTCAGCCATAGACCTGACTGGTTTTCCTCCTCCATTAGATAGGGAACCTTGGTGGGTGATCTGGATGACCCTTAATTTGCCCTGATCCTAGATTGTGGCTCAAAAGTATACCTGGTGGGCCAGATGCAGAGGGGCTGAAGCTGGAGGGGGGGTGAGGTGGGGAGGGGTCTCACCTGGTCATGGGGTGAGGGGCCTTGTCAGAGGACAAGGGACTCTGGAGGTCGCAGCCCTGATGCTCCACTCTGCCGTCTGCGTTGCGTTTCCCCTTGTGGGTCTGCTTCTTCGTCTGTGCTTCGAGGACTCTCTGAGGAAGAGCTTGGCGAGAATCAAGCTGGAAGATGTGCTGAGAAAGATGCCCAGGTTACCTCAACCTCCTGAGACCCCGTGGGGAGCTCTTTGCTGGGTTCTGGCTTAAGTTTGTCCCAGATCGTTCTCGCCTGTGGATGCTGAAAAGAAGGAAGTGCTTGGTCCTTGGGGGGCGGGATGTGGGGTTGGTCTCAGACTGGAGAGCACCTGGGAGCTCCACGTGCAGGCGGCCTGGCCCAGCCCGGCCTCCAGTGGGGGCCCATGTTTCCAGCCATTTTGATCTCCTGCTTTTCAGCTCTGGTGACTGATCTTCTCCCTCAGCAGCAATGGGCTGCTGATGAGCTTTCTCCCGGAGTGTCTTTTTCCTCCTTTTCCCCTTGGCCTTTAATTATCATCTCTTTCATGCACCTTAGGGCTGGCTGAGCTCATCACTCCATCTTTTTGGGCTTTGAAATTTAGGTCTCGCTTAGAGCTCTGCCTCCTTTGAACCTGGGCGTTGACTTTCACATTTGCTTCCTCCTGTTCTCCCTCTCTGGGTCTCTGCTCCCCTCCAGGCCCAGTCCCTGCTGGCTCTGTGAGCAGACACGGGCCCTGCTTCTTAGGGGCCGCTCCCCACTCCCTGTCCTGGCTACACTGCCGCCCTGTAGTATCATCTCAGGCTGGTGTTGAGTTTCCTCTCACTAACAAGCTTCAAAACCCACACTCGTTTTGCTTTCTAAAGCAATGTTCGCTGCATAAACTTTGGGAAATGGAAATCATAAAGAGGCTGGTGAAAGTCAGTCATAACCCCATTGCCCAGGGAAAGTCTACTCGCATTTTGTTTCTTTCACTCTGACTTTGAGGTCTGGGTGTGGGTGTGGGTGTGTCGGCTCCTCTGCCAACACAGTTGGAGTCACATTGTACCTGGGGTCATACAGCATGTGCTGGTGGTGCATTTATGGTCCCACTGACCTCTGTCAGTAGGTCTTTGCAGTTGGTTCTACTGAACGATTTCTGCTATTTTAATCCCATAATCACATTCCTTTTTTTAAAAAAATTGTCATTCTGGTGTAATTTTTTTCACGGAATTCTCATTTCCCTTTAATTTTGGGATGATAACAGTGACAGTAATGGTACACATACCAGGAACTATTGAAGAGAATCTTTTACCAGTCCATTTAATTTTCAGAACAATCCACAGAGTTTTCCCTTCATTGGCCTTGGAATGGATGAGGAACTCGAGCTTAAGTCACTGGTCTGGTCACTGGCTCGTGTAAAGGGAAGAGGTGGCTTTGAACCTTGTCACGGGTTCAGAATCCATATCCCTAGCTCCCTTCTTAATCTCCTCATGGCCGCCTACTGTCTGCATCGGGCACAATGGAGAGGGTGGGCAGAGCTCCAGAACAGTAGTGCAGTCCAGTTTCTGTGGGCAGAGCTGGAGGCCAGGCTTCGCTTCGCTGCTCCTGCACACTGTGGCCTCTGGTACACCCTTTCAGCTCTCTGGACTCCTGGGGCCTTCCTTCTCTCACGCCCTAATGGCTTTGTGATGGAAGAGCAGAGCTGAGACAGCGTTTGGGAGCAGACCCAGAGTGGCAGGAGCCTAACTGCCTCCTGGGATTTCGGGCCTGTGCACTTTGGTTTCTGGGGGGCAAGCCTGTAAGGAATCCGATTTCCTCCCCATTCTTTGAGTAGGTGGTAGGGGATGCTCAGGAGAAATCCCCACGGTGGCCCCGAGGTTTTCTTGAACGTGACCATTGAGAGGTGAATCCCATGAGAGGCCACCTCTGTGTTCAGCTGCAGGGACTTTCAAGGCTGACTAGCAGGCGTGGAGACACAGGGCACGTGCCCTTGCCGGTCCAGCCACCTTGTCCCTCGCTGTGCTGCTGACGTCACACTCTAGATTTTCCTCTGAGGAAAATTGCGAGGAGTCCTGGGCTTTTCTGGGGCAGCATGTGCTGGTGAGGCTTGGGGGTGGGCAAGCTGGGGGCCCCTGTTCTGTCCCTGACATCAGTGTGATGTCTGTGTGGTGTGGTCTGACTGATGCCACATCTCTTTTTCCGGAGCTCCGTCTTCCCACCCCCGTCCAGTGGAAAGGAAAGGAGAACCAGAAGACCCTTGTCTTACAAAACAGAGGTCATTCCCATGTACTTTCTCTTCCTTTTTCACACAGACCCGGGGCGGGGGCGGGGGGGAGGACAGTTCTTGTAACTTGGCTGTTTTCTCAGGAAGCAGCCAGAGCTGTGCCCTGCCCTGCTTTCCTCTGTGGGTGCTGGTGACTCTCTGGTGATGGTGTGGCCATGCCAGCTCCTCCTGGAAGACACCTTTATTTTTCTGCTGTTATTTTCCCATTTACTGGGCATCTCTGAGGAGATGCTATATCCTTCTTTGTCCAGTTCTAGAAACAAACAACAAAAATGTATTAATTTTTTTTTCCCCGCTGTTGACTTGGAAGGCACCTTGCTTTTCCCAGGAGATGGGATGACTTTTGTTCTATCCAGTGAAGTAATTTGAGACTGTCCTTTCCAGGCCAAGTCCCTGAGATAAGGAGTGAGGGTTACAGGGAACCCTGGTGCTGTTTGGACCCTGGGAGCCGGAACCGAAGAGTTCCACAGAACCACGATGCGCTTGGCATGCCCTGAGGAACACATGGGTCAGCATGCTCAGGGCTCTGAGGGAAGGAGCACATGGCGAGGATGGTGATCTTGTGCCGTTCACAGGAGCAGTAGCACCGACGCCCGTCGCCTCCTGGTTGTGTATTAACTCTTCTCTGCAGGAACAAGAAGCTGAGGCTAATGTTAGTCACTCGCACGAAGCACCCAGTAAGCAGAACTGGGTTTTTAGACACACAATCTTGACACTGAACCGCTCAGGCAAACCACTTCCAACGTCACGTTAGAAGAGAACCTGGCGTTTGTAGCTTCAAATTTGAGAGCCTTGAAGAGATTGTTTTTCACAAGTGCAACAGAAGGTGAGGAAGGTGTGTTCTTCCTCCTCTGCTTCTTTGGCTTGACTGTGACTGACCACACGATTATGACCAGAGGATCTGCCCTCAGGTCCTGGTCCAGCAGTCCCTGTGTCTCAGGACCACGCCAGTTTTCCGTTGCAGGATAGTTTTATTGAGATGTGATTTATGTATCATGAAGCTCATCTGTGGTGAATCAGATGATTTTATGTGACTTTCAGAGTTGTGCAACCATCATGGTCATTCACTATTTCCATGTCAGCAGAGATTGCCTCGTACCCTTCACAGTTAACCTCTGCGCTCACCCCCTGCCCCAGGCAACCACAGATCTTCTCTCTGTCTCTGCAGATTTGGCTTTTTGGGAAATTTCACATAATGAAATCATTCAGCATGGAGTCATTGGCGTCTGGCCTTTTTCTCACTTAGCACTTAATGCTTTCAGATTCCTCAGTGTTGTATGTATCAGCAGCTCATTTCTCCTCATTGCAGAATAATATTTCACTGACTGCAGTGTTCACTGCCTTTTAGCCTGTTTCTTTGACTTTTTCTTTAGTTTGGGTGACCCAATTTTCTCTTTCACCTTCCCCCAGGATCCTGCATTCGTTCCTCTATAAGGACAGAAAGCAAAAACCTCAGCCCCCAGGTTCCTTGCTCTTCTTCTTTAGGGACCTGTGGATGTGGCCTGCAGATGTCAGTGAATGAGATCCGACCTGCCCTTGGCATTTTGCAATTGAGAGTCAGAAAAGGGAAAAAACAGCTGCTCCATATAGAATGTTTTCTATTTTTATTAAGTTAGTTGTATATTTCTCTGCTGATTGATAAACCCCAGTGTTTTGAACTTTTCAGAGCTTATTTACATTTATCTTTTGTCAGTAGGGAGTAGAAGGATTTAAGTAGGATAAAAGACTTTGTAACAAAAAATAATTAGCTCATGTTTGAATTACATCATCATCCTCTAGGGGCTGCCAAGAATTGTTTACCATGTATCACACAAAGATGGGTTGGGGAAAGGTTAACACCAATCTGATGAATCTCGGCCACAGTTGAACTCCTAGAATAGTAGGCTTTTGGTGGTGAAAGGACCTTAAAACAGTGGTGTGCATCCATTCTTCTACCACAGGGACTTTTAGAAGACTCATATTTGGTATTGAGGCATGTACATAAAGAGAATTTATGAATTTTCATGCCCAGTAGGATCAATTCTTGATCATTTTAAGTGTCAGAAAATTATTTCATGTGTGGAACTTAACATGCCTCTGTAATTTTCAATTAGTCAACATGGAACAGCCTAACAACCGTTCTTTGTTGACAGTGGTCAAATATTTAACAGGAGCTTTTACTTTGGCAGGCTCAGACCCCTCAACGACTTTGTTTTCAGTTAGGACTCCAGACCTTACAGTCACTCAGGTCACTTCTTCCTTTAGATTGTCCTTATCTTTGCCCCAAGTCAAAAAATGGATCTGAGATACGGTCTAGAGTGTAGACTTTAGTCAATCTAATGATTCTTTGGATGTGGACAGGGCTGCCTGCTGGTGAGAGTTGTGGAACAGCTGCATTGTGCCTGTTGACACATCTAGAACTTGACCACAACCACATTTTAACCCCTCCTATATATTCTGACCAGGCCAGTTTCCATTACAGTCTCTCACTCCGTCTTCCTTTCTTCCTTCTTGTTAACTGTAGTCTCCTTGCTGTCCGTGACACCTTCTGTATTTTATGATTATTACAGAACTGCTAGTCTCTTTTTATTTAATTGCTAGTTTAGACATAAATGCAGACATAGACTGGATGATTTCACTTGTGGAAGATAATGAAAAGCAAACAGACTAGAAGAACTTAATGGTGTTTCTCTGAGGTGGGTAAACCAGGTGGAAGTGTTCCCTGTTATGGTAAAGGATGGAAGTTAGAATTTTTTTTTCTTGCCTTTTAGGTGTTCCTCTCCCCTCCCCTCCCCCCCCCCCGGGGTCACTCCATCTCTTCTTTCACTGGCAGTTACTGGTCAGTTTTTAACAGTTTTTAGTCGGTTGGATTCTTCCTCTTCTTTCCTGGAGCCATGTTCTTTTGCCAGGTGTAGACGTGTTTCCTGGGACACAGCGGCCTATGCTTAGTTTTCCAGGTGTATCTTTGCTGCGGGCAGCCAGTTCATGCATGTTTGTGTCCTTTCAGTGCCTCCTCCTTCTTACTGGTCATCTGCTGCGACCCAGCTTCTGCCACATTTTGCTCCTTCCTTGCTTTGTAGTTCTGTTCGCTGGCATTGGGAGCGGTTCTCCCAGCTGATGTTCGTGTAAAAAGTTTCTTGATCAGGATAAGCACTGGCGGATGGTTGGTCTGGTTTGGTTCATCGTGGGGTCGCTGCCCATCTCTGTGGCTTTCCTCTCCACATGAATGGGAGGGTGCTTAGCTCGCACTGAAGCCATCTCTGAACCAGCGCTTCAGTTCTCATCTGTGGAAACCTCGGTGGTTGTATTTCTGAGACAATTTGTCTCTATAGTTAGTCTCACAGCTTTGTGTCCCTGGATCTGACATGTTTGTTCTGGGCTTTACTTCTTTCTCCTCACCTCCATCTTCATGTGTATCTGCTGCTGAGCTAGTGATTTAGCTGTTTCTGGTGAAGACTGATGGGATTTGGAGAAGATCAGATGGAGTGACCCCTCTGAACCTGCCCTCTGCCCTCCACCACACCTGCCACCACCCCCTCCCTCATTATGCTGGCAGCCCCTCCAGCCCCTCCAGCTCCTCCAGTTGGGGGGGGGAGGCTGCGTGGGAGGGCTGAGCCTCCAGGGACATGGTTGGCCCAGTCCCTGAGGGAACTGGGTGGAAGCATGGGTGAACGCCTTTTGTTTCCAGGCCTATATAGAAAGCTAGACTTATGTTGGTGAGCATCATGTAGTATATACAGATACTGATTTACAATGCTTACCCCTGATAGCAACCTAATGTTATCAATCAATGAATTTTTTAAAAAAAAGAATAAATTGGGATTCATATAAAAACATAAATGCAGGCCATGAAAGTTACTATTATTTGCTAATACTGGTAACACTAGAAACTACCATCTATTGAGACTCTGCCATGCTTGTTGGGTCTTCACCAGGATTTGCCTTGTAAAATCACTTTGAATTATGTTTCTTCCCCTTTCTTGGAGTTTTTATCTATTGAGAGAGCTCTCACTTGGCTTATCTATTGAGAGAGAGGTTTTCCCTCTACCCAGGTATTGTTTGACTTTGACTGGTTCATAATAATGGTGGAGGTGCAGAGTGGGGCAGATCCTGAGGAGGGATTGAAGCTGCTTAGATCTCTGCACATAGGTCCATGTGCTCCTCCACGGCCCCATAGCCCATAGAAATGCGTAAGGAAGCTCAGCCTCACTAAGCATCAGGGAAATGAAAGAGCATTTTAAGATATTGTTTCATACTAACAAGAATGACTGAAATAAAAAAGATAGTAACAGTGTTAGTGAGGTTGTAGGAAAACTATGCTGCTGGTGGGATTATGAGATGATTAAACTCCCCACCCCCTTTTTTTTTTCATTTTTTAAAAATAAATTTTTATTGTAGTAATAATGGACTAAACTGCTTTGGAAAACAGTTTAGCACTTCCTCAAGATGCTAAGCAAAATGCTAACTAGTAGCAATATATAACCCAATATTCCACTTCTCCATCAGAAAGAAATGGACTAGTGAGGATGTGGAGAAAAGGCAACACTTTCACACTGCTGGTGGGAATGCAACCTGGTCTAGCCACCATGGAAAGCTGTGTGGAGGACTCTCAAGCTACTGACAATGGAACTACCATTCAATCCAGAGATTCCACTTATGAGAATCTACCCACTACCCACAGGACACAAAAACACTCATTCAAAAAGAAACCTGCACGCCTATGTGTATTGCAATGCTATTTACAAAATCCAGGATATGGAAATAGCCCAAATGCCCCCAAACAGACAAATGGATCAAAAAGTTGTGGTATGTTTACAGTGGCATATTATTCAGCAATCATAAAAGACAAACATATGCCATTCGCAGCAACATGGATGGAGCTAGAAGGAATCATGCTGGTGTAAATAAGTCAGAAAGAAAAAAATACTGGATGTTCTCACATGTGGGATATAGAGAAAACAAATAAATGGGCAAGGAAAAGTTAAAACTAGCAAATTGAAAGCAGAACTAAAGCATCAAGCAAGGGAAAGGGAAGAAGGGATAAGCAAAAAAAGATCAGGATAATGGTTCATGGGTGACATGGTGGTTGAAGAAATTTGGGATATACAACAATATAAAAATATGTATGTATTCAATAAAAAATATATATGTATAAAAAGGAAACAAAAAATGGAAACAGATCAAACATTAAAATGTGCAGTTTGTCTTTTTGTTGTTGAATTGCTAGAATTAAAAAAAATATAGTTTGGCTATATGTCCCTTGGTGGATGGATTTGGAGGGATTTCCTTCCAGTCTCTCGGTGTCTTTTCACATTGTTGATGGTGTCTTTTGAATTTCAGCAAAGTCTAATGTATCCATTTTTCCTCTACTCACTTGTTCTTTTGGTTCTGCATATATTTGGTGTGCTAAAAATATGAGCTTATTTTTTATTCTGGGTCAGTTGGTTGCTCTAATATACAAAAGAAGCTGCCTGTAAGTAACTGAATAATTAATGTACTGTTAGTGAAGAATAAGAAGCCTATACAACTCTTAAGATGGTTTCCTTATTTATCTTTATTATCCCTCCCCTCCCCGCCAACCCCAGCACTTAACCTAATATTGTGCATGTAATAGAAGCTCAAAAATACTTGTTGGCTAAATCTAGAAAGGAAAATTGATCTTTGCTGAAGACCTAAGCTCTATATGGTTGGGGCTTTGAAGACAAATGTTAAGTTAAATCTTAGCTCCACTTGCCATGTAAGGCTTCTTCTAAGCCACTTACCCTCCTTGAGCCTGTCTCTGCACGGTGAGAGACAATAATGTTTATCTTGGAGGATGGTTGTAAAGATTTTTTTATAAAACCCTTTGCACTTGTAGAGATTCCACAAAAACATCACTGCTTGTTGATACGTATCTCAGTTCCTCACTTAGGAAAATGGGAAGGACACTTGTCCTTACATAGCTCAGTGTACACAAGGGTTTGTGAGGTCGTGGGTTTGATTCTCCCTACTTTCTTCAGTGAGTAAAATAGTCAGTTTCCCAGAATCTCAGGAGAACTTTTCTTGGTTCCCAGTCTGAAATTGAGTCTCCAAAAGGAAAGGGAGGAGGAAGGGCAAGAGCCCCTCCAACTCTACAAACCCCCAAGAGTCCGCTTCACCCGCGCCTACCAGTTGCCACTCAAATTGCAGTGTAAAAACAGGGTTTTATTAACAAGGGAGCTGAACAGGGAGAACAGAACGTCCTTAAAGCCACACGTGGTAGTTATCTTACCCTAGTCACCATTCTCAGACCCAAAGGTCCCCAAGGTACAGTCCAATGATGGTTCCTTTGCCCCTCTGAATCTCAAAGGAAGGCACTTTCGCAAAGTCTAGTCCTTTCGCCCGTGTCTTCTCTCTTCTTTTCTCTCCAGTGTTCCACGCTGCTCTATTTCTCCAAGGCTCTTCAAACTTCTTCCACGGTGGCTGATGCAGAAATCAGCTTTCCAAATCGCTGGCCGTCTCTAGGTACCAGCTTTCCATATCTCCTTGCTACAACGCCACGCTCTCCACACTGGCCACTCTGCCAGCCGCCATGGCTCCTCGTCACCTCCAGCTCACACTTCCAGGGGGCTTCTGCCCGGCCTGGTCACTCGCGGTACTCTTTACCCGCCTGCCATTCTCTTCTCTCCTCTCCCAAAGGTTCTCTCTCTCTCTCCAAAAGTTCTCTTTCCTCCCTCAACGTTCTCTGTCTCCTCCTAGCCTCTGCTCTTTGCCTTTGCGCCCCCTGCTTCTGGTCCCACTCCCTTTTTCCAACTGCTCCTTTCTCCTCCAACTGCCACTTCTGGCAGCTCCCAACTGCCACACCAAAATGGGG
>PVHY01012681.1:0-11037 GCA_004024945.1 Uropsilus gracilis | reverse complement strand
GGCGCAAACTGCCACCGGCCAACGGGGGAGGAGCACCTTAAAGGGTCAGGGCTAACTGCCACCAGCCAATGGGAGCAGAGTACCTTGTTAAATGCCACAACCTGGGGTAGGGGTGGTTTGGGCACCCAGTTTCAAGTCCTCTTTATTTTTTGTGGACTCCAAGATGAAGGAACACTGCTGAGGAACCTAGTTACTGTCTAATATGTGTGGTCATGTGTGGTCAGGCCATGTGTGGTCATTTACGTTGGAAGGAATGAAAACAAACTCACTGCACATGCTGAGTGGACTGGGCCAGTGGTTGGACAGGACATTCTCCTCACAGAAAGTTCTGTTGGTCAGTGCTGGGGCAAATATGGGACAGTCTGTGTGTTAAACTACAGCACCAGTGAGACAAGGCTTTTCTATACTCAGCTAAGCATCTCTTAGCCCCTTGCAAGCATAATCCAGCTGGAAATCCAGTCCTGTGCTGCAAGCTAAGACTGGTCAGGACTCATGCTGTAGATAAAGAAAACTTCATTCCACTCTTATCTGTCTTCAGAACACTAAAGATGGAAATGGCATAATTGACCTCCGGTGGGCAGTCGTGTCACCATTCCTCCAATGTTTACCTAAGAAACATTCCTAAAGAGATACCAACAAATTTATGAGTGAATCTCCAAGCCCCCAAATATCTCACGGGAACTAATATTTCACTCAATTTAGCCACTTGTCTCCCTTGTTTGACTGGTCATAAAATATTTCTTTGGCCTTATAAATATTGTCTGCCAGAGACAATAGAGTTGCTGTTTGGTTCATTCTTCCAATCAGCTCTCAGGCTCTGTGACTGAGCCATCTCTTGCCCTTTCTCACACCCTATGGCTGGCTCTTTATAGTCCTGGAAAGCAAAGTATTATTTAACCCATAATCTGGGACAGGTTTATCCTTTTTTATGGAAATTTCAGATACCCCCCTGCTGATTCCTTTGTATTAAGCCTGGTCCTTAGGGAGGCCAGAGGGGTTCTCTTGTGAACTGTTACTAGCAAGTAATGTCACAGTGGCCTGAGGAACTGCAAGATGCCTCCCCAGGTTCCTCATTCCCTGTGAAATGCTGGGTGCTGGGAATAAAGGAAACCTGTGTGACAAACACATATTTAGGGTTCTGGAATTTTCTTCTCCACTTCTAGAATTCATGTCTTAGAGACTGGAATCTTTGGAGATAATTGGATAGGGAACCCCTAAACCTTCCTCTCTGCTTGTGACCCCAGTAAGCTAGCATCAGTGAATTCTTCCTGATGACATTGGACCTGTTCTAATTGCCTCATGATGCCCCTGTGTTCTTGTTCTGGACTTAAAACACAGGAGGAGAATTAAATTATGGAAACTGTCCTGAGTGTGGGACTCAACTCAGAGGGGGCTCCTGAGGGTCATTTTTTAAAAGCTTAGATCCAAGAGATGAAGTGAATAAGGACATGGGGACGCACAGGGTCCCTTTCTTTCTTGTCTGCTTTTCAGTGGTGACTTGGTGAGGAGAAGGTGCCTGACGTCATTCTTCCATGAGTGAGGTCATTGATTTTAGATGGCTTCAGTATTGGCAGAACTCTGGACCTAGTAGATTCTCCTTGGAGAAGAGCCTGCAGTTTGGTCATTTTCAAGCAGTGAGTTTGTCACCAGCAAGTAGGTTTCTTCCCAGGAGGGAGCTCCGGACCTCTACTATGTTGTCGATGGGCATCGTGGCTCTCCCTAAGGGGTACGGTCTATGTGTTTCCAGCTCATTTGGTTTCAGCACGGCACTCTGTCCTGGGGTCTGGGGACTGCTGGACTGAAGGACAGGAGAGTGTAACATGCCCTCTGTGTGAGGGTGCGAACAGAGTGATTTTTACATACTTCCGCTTCTTGTTTCTCAGTTTTGTTCTTAGTGATTATTTTTAGCCCAAACGTAGTGGTTTGAAGTTCCTATAAAGTTACAGGCGCTTATCAGATGAAAGTGCTTCAGACCTTGCAGATTCAGGAACTTCATCTGACCTGCAGAGAAGGTAAAACTTGTTCTCTGATGGTTTTTTTAAGGGAAATGTATAGTGAAGTTGCTAATTCACTTCTTTCTGCAAACGTTTGGGGGTCTTCTACTTCAAGGTACAGTCACATTTGAAGAAATAAACAGTTTGTAGGTATTTTTTGTGTGATGAGAACCCATTACTGGCTTTTAGAAGACATTTAACGCTATGAGGGCAAACTTTGTCATCAGGGGGATGGATGGTATGTGTATCTTGTTTCTGTTAATGCTTTCTGGGCAGATTAATGAATGAATGTCCGTTTAACTTGGTCTAATAGTGTTGGCCATTGCAGTGCCTGATAATCACAGCAGCAATAATGGCTGACCATGGTCACCATCGACACGTCAGGCACCGTTCTAAGTATGGTCCCTGCATTAACACCCAAGGGAGCTGCTATTTTTGCTACTTTATGCTGTAGACGTACTATAATAACGAAGGCTAGAATTGCTGTACCTGTGATCATTCCAGTGCATAGCAAAGCCTGTTTTACATTTTCATTGATTGAGAGAGTGCTAATTTGCATTAAATAGTAATGAGTGTGCTATTGATTAACAATTCGGTGTTCTTATCAGACAAGATTCAACAGTTTCAGGGCAGGAGGGCCAGTGACCAGTCTTCCTATCTACCAGATGTCTAATAACTCCTAACTTTAGGTGGATTTAGATGTTGTACACATGGCGTTTTCTTCTGTGTTCAACAGCTTTTTCTTGGGCCCTTTTCTGTTTGTTGCTGGGGACGCAAAGGTGACTGGGCCATGTTCCTGTCCCCATTTGATGACATGTGGGTGTCATCAAATGAGGGGGAGGGAGCTAGTCCTCCCAATAGTCTGTGTTTCTTAAGAGGTATCAGAGAAAGTCATTTGTTGTCTTCTGCTTTTTAAAAGGCCAGAGGAAAAGTCTGCAGGCTGTGGTGGGACATGAAAGTGGGGAGAAGTCACAGGTCTCAGTTGATTCCCGGGCCCTGCACTTTTACTGAGTTAGTATTGACATATAACATATGGACGTTTGAAGTGTGCAGTGTGATGGCTTGATACATGTATAGACAGTGAAATGATGATCAAAGTAAGGTTAGCAACTCCATCCCCTCACATAGCTACTTTCATTTTTGTGTGTGATCTGATAACATTGCAGATCTACCCTTGTAAGAATTTTCTTTTTTTTTTCTTTTCTTTTTCTTTTGTAATTTTCATACAATACCGGTCACATTTGTATGGTTGTCATTCCCCTTAGGTTTGGCCCTCCCTTCCGTATTGCACCCCTTACCCCCATATTAACCCCCATTTTCCCCTTCCCCCCCTCCAGTCACTCCGGCTCCTCTTCCTACTGGTCTTTTCTTTTTCTGGAACTATGTTTTTTTTTCTTTCCTGGGTGCGGTCTTGCACTCCCGGACAGCAACAGACAGGCTGCTTGGCTCTCCGGGAGTAACTGAGGCGGATAGTCAGACCGAACACATCAGGAACTTGTTGTTGGGCAAACGTGATGCGCTCCTTTTAACAATTTTCAAGTTTATAACATGGCCCTGTGGACTATCATCACCTGGCTGTCCCTTAGCGCCCCAGAACTTACTCTCTTACAGCTGGAGGTTTGTGCACGGACCCACATCCCCCCCATGCCTCTAACCCTCTGCAGCCGCCTTTCTCTGTCTCTAGGGTTTAGGGCTTTTTTTTAGACCCTATGTCTAGGTGGTAACACACAGGATCTGTTTCTGCTCTCTGACTTACTTCGATGAGCGCGACGGCTTCATTGGATGCCGTTTGGGTGTTCCCCAGCCCTGCCTTGGTTTCCCCCGGAGCAGCCCGCTGCCAGTTGTAGTGTCAAGCTCATCTGAGTGCAGGCTTCCAGCTGCTGAGAAGGGTGTGGGGAGAGCAGCTCTGCTGAGAAAGGATGACCCGAGGACCTTTGGAAGGGCTGCTTAAATGCACGGCGGGGCAGGGCAGGTGGCCTTCTCAGAATGCAGAAGGACAGACTGGATGGCTGCGGGGAGCGAGCGTTCTCTTGAGATGAAAACTGAGTGAGCCATGGTCACCATGGTGCTGGGTCACCACAGAGCCGCATTTGTCACAGGCCTTTGAGTTATTCTTGATTCAAGGCACTTAGCAGGCAGGCCAGCATCTGCCCTCCCCCCCCCCCCCTTGGTAAGCCTTGACCACAAACCCTGGCTGGATTCAGGGTTTGTGAATCCTTGGTTGGATTCACTTTAAAGGAAGACCGGGAGGGAGGGGCTGGGGGACAGGCTCCCTGGGAGATTCTGCACAGAGATGCGGCCGTCTCAAGCTGGTGGGCAGAGCCTGTGAGAAGCAATCTGCCACCAACCCAGACCCTCGCTGGAACCCGCCAAGTGCCGCCCCGCTCTCCAAATTCATCCCTTGCTGCACTGTGAGGATTAAGTGCTCGTCCGTCTCTTGGGTTATGCTATTTCGTGACCGATGATGGACTCAATAAAATGCTTGGCTGAAAGGAATGTGTTGGGACATTTTCTCTTTTTTTTTTTTTGAGACTAGGTCTCGCTATTTTTGCCCGTGGAACCGCAGGCTCTCATTGCCCGGGGTACCACGGACTCAAGCCATCCCCAGCCTCAGCTTCCCAGGTAGCTGGGATTACAGGTGCACACCACCACACCCAGCTGTTTTTTGGAACTAGGTCTCACTACGGGCCCCAGGTGGGACTCAAACTGCATCCCTGGCTTCGGCCATTGCTTCCTAGGCTGCCGCTTACAGGCACGCGCCACCACGCCCAGCTATTTTTTTGGAACTAGGTTTTGCTACGGGCCCCAGGTGGGACTCAAACCGCGATCCCTAGCCCCGGCTGCTTCATAGGCTGAAGCTTACAGTCACAAGCCACCGTGCCCGACCCGGGACATGTTTGCTTTTAATGATGCGTGTTGCGTGCTTCCCATTTCCCTGGCGGTGGTCTAGCCTTTTTTGTGTCAAGCATCAAACTCCCACTCAGCCCTACCAGCTGCGTGTCTGACTCAGGGCAGATGAGTTCTCAGGGCTTTTAGCCTTCCGCCATTAGCCTCTGTGACCAGCACCTGTGGTGTTGCGCCCTCCCCAGCCCTGGACCCTTGGGCCCGGTGGGTGCGTGCATGTGTGAGTCTGCTCACCTGGGCCTGGGAGAAGGGGATCAGGAGATGGTGTCACCCTGGGGAAGAGCACAGAGAGGAGAGAGCACGAGGAGAATGCAAGGGGGATATGGGGAGAGCCCAGGGAAAGAGGGTGAAAATTCCTGGGGGGCTGGGGGCTCGCTGCCTTCCAGAACCCCCTGCCTCTTCCTTCTGCCCTGCCTGTTGGCCATGCAATTGGCCCAGTCTCCCTGCCTGGGACACTTGGGCACCTGGTTCCCGAGACAGCACCGAAGCCCGTGAAACCCACCGAGGGCTCCAACATTCTTCTTCAGCTGCTAGGATGGACCATGAACCCACCCGGCTTCACTGCCACCATCACTCTGCTGAAACGCCGAGGCTGATGCTGAGGGGGGTTCGGTGATTTGCCCGAAGCCAGACTGCAGTGAGGAGTCTGGCTCTGGAGGACAGAGCGTGGTTTAGATGGCTCCTGCCTCGGCCAGAGATCTAAACCATCCTAGGAGAATGGGATCTTAGTGTTTGAAACCACCCCGGTCCACAGCCTTAAACAGAGAAACACTGTCTTTTGTGCTGCAGCCACGTTGTGATGATTTGTCTCTAGGCGTGAGCAGGAGATTTTGAGTGGCTTTTTGACTCCCCGCTCTCGTGTGGGTGGTCAGTAGGGGGTCATGAGCAGTGTCAGTGACCTGGGACTGATGTGCACCATCTTTCCCTACAGGTTAGGAGGCTGGACATGAATGAAATGCGACCTGGTAGACCAGTCACAGCTGAGGGCCTGGAGTGGCCTCCCACAGTAACCCTGCCCCTCCCCTCGCCCCGCGCTTTCAGGAAGCACTGTCACTCGCGCCCGTCAGGATATAACGCAGACTTCTGTCTACTTGTTTATTCCTGTATCCCCAGTGCTCAGCATCTAACAGGTCCTCCCCACAGCTAGGACGGGGCTGGGGGTCGAGGATGAGATGTGACTGCTTCACCCACACTGCTTGTTTATCAGAGGCCGGCGTCCTCTCAGCAAGCACTCCCCTCGTTGTTGAGTGCATCCATGAGGTTCTAGAGTCCCCAAGGAGTGGATTCTGAGAACTCCTTCCACCACGTGGCTGCTCTGGTGGAGAGCAACTGCTCCAACTCCCGGCTCTGCCCTTTGAGGGAAACGCTCCCCACAATCTCGCTTTGAAATGGAAGAGCTTGACCTTAATAGCAAAGGAGGCACCCATGGGGAAAAGCATCAGCTAGGGTTTCTCTTCCTCCCATGTCCATTGGGGGCCTTTTGTAGTCGCTCCCCTCAAAGAGCTCTCTTGAGGTGCAAGAAGCATGTCAGTGGAAAACATGCTTTTCGGCAGAAATGCTGGACCAGCTGCAGCAGAAGTAACAAAATGCCCAGAGGACGGACGAGGGAGGCCTTCACGGCTGTCAGCATTTCACATGAGGGAGAACCTCATTTTGTGAGGTGTGTTGAAGTCCTTTGTTGACCAAAGGGCAAGATAAAGGGAGTAAAAGCAGATGCAGCCACTTCCTCTGAGACGTGTCTCTTCTGCGCATCCTGTTCACGCTTGCACCTCACCCCCATCACGCTGTCCTCCTTTCTGTCACCAAAGCCTCTCTTGTCAACTTTAGTTCTGTCACCAAAGCCTCTCTTGTCAACTTTAGTTCAGTTCCTGGAAACCTTCCCTGTCTGCTCTAGTCCAAACGGCCTATCGTTCTCCCTTTGTAGTTTTGCTTTTTGCCTTGGCACTCTTTGACATTATGTTTTTTCCCCTTTTTTTAAAATTTCCCAAAATTGAAATTTTATAGGCACCATTCTCCGTCCACAGTAAAACGAAACAGAAAATCCATGGCAAATGTTTACATCAGCAAACATTCAAATTTACCAATACTCCACTAAACAGCTCTTCGGTCAAAGAGAAAATTAAAACTGCAATCCCAAGTCATTTAGGAAATAACAACAACAAGAACATCGCGTATAGACACTCCTACAGTCGTGCCAGAGACAAACTCAGAACTAAAGACATTGTGTTGTTGACAGAAAATAGTGAACAAAAACGGACTAAAGATTCAGAAAGTAGAAAACAATAGCAAGTCAAACCAAATAAAATTTGGAGACAGGAATTAGCAAGTCTAAAGTCATAAAGTAATGATCTGAACACAAGAAAATAACCTGATATGTGTAAGAAGTAGTTCTTTTTTTATCAAATATTTATTATATAATTATTTCACATCTTTGTAATTCCTGGGGCTCTTCCCTTCCTGATCATTCCCTCCCTCACCTGTCCCCCACCCCAAGTTGTGAGCTTCAGTTTGTTTTTTGGCTTGTTTTAACTTTTCCTCCTGGCCTTTTGCTTGTTTTTCCTATGTCCCATATATTAACGATGACATTATGTTTATGATTGTCCAGTGACTCTCGTTTAATGCACATACTCTTTTATTCAGCTGCTATTGATTGAACATTGCCTGTGTCGGGCACAGTTCTCAGCTCTGGAGAGAAGCCGGCAAGGCAAATTTCTGATTCCATGTGAACAGAGGGAACGAACTGGATAAATAGCTGGGGTCATTGCTGGTAGTGGTGAACATATGGAGAAAATATCAGCTAAGCTCTCTTCATGGACATAATACTTGAACTGAGATGTGAGTGATGAAAAAAAAACCCAACTATTATGGGGTTGAACTATGTCCTCTAACTATTACTGAAGTTCCTTCCAGGTCCCAGTACTTTAGAATGTGATTGTAGTTGGGAGGAGGGTCATTGTAGGTGTCACTGGTTTAGTATGAAAATAGATCATCTGTCATGACTAGGTCACATGATAGCAATGTTTAGGTCACATACTGTCATTACTGGAGTACAGCAGGCCTGGACTTCAGTATGGCCAATCTCTTCACGAGAAAGGGAAGTTTGGATATAGTGTACAGAGGAAACCCTGTGTAAAGATCGAGGCAGAGATCTGCAAGCCAGGAATGCCAGCGAACTACCAGAAGCTGGGAGAAGATGGAACAGATTTTCTCTCATAATCTTCTTTTTTTGTATGAAAATGGTAACCAAACCTTATTGCCCATGGCTTTTTTTTTGTTTTCTTTTAGTTGATTGCCCTCCATATATCCTTTACCTTGTTGTTTACCCCGAGGTTCTCCCACCACCTTGTCACCTGTGACCATCATCTTAATCTCTTGTGCCCATCCCGCCCCCAATTTTACCCTCCTCCCCCCTCTTGCTCTTGAACATTGCCTGATTACTTTAGATTCCATATGCTTACCCTTGTGGCTGAGGGTAACGTAGGGGGCAGATACAACTCTTCCAGAATCATATAGGATGGGGATAGAGGAGCGATTCCTAGACACCCACCTTTCTACAATGGGGGAACAGGCGTCAGGAAGATTGTACCATGGCAGTTCTGAGCACAGGCTCAGAAACTGCACTGCATGGGTTTGAATCCTGAATCAGCCATGTGGCAGCTGCTGGACCATGGACACTTTGTACCCTAGGCCCCCATTCTCTCAGCTGTGAATGGAAATACTGATGGTCCCGTATCAGGAGTGTTAGCCTGACGTGGGGCAAAGCCCTTGGAACAGTGCCTTGCACATGGTGTGAGCCAAGTGTCATTTATTACTGTTGTTATGAAAATACACTGGGAAGTAAGGACTATTGACCTTTCTCCTCATTTGTTTGTCTAATAACTGTTTCAAAGGGAGTAATGTGACAGTGACCTAAATGCTGACGTAGACCTTGCAGATTGACTCTTTTTTCTACCTACTGCCTTTTCATACCTTCCTGCTTTTCTCCCTATGCTCCACTACCTTCTCTTCATTTGTGTGTCAGCTGGTTCTTAATCCCGCAAGAATTTTGACTAAAACTCACATTCACATCTAATAACACGTAAGGTGATTCAATTTGCCTTTACTGGAAAATGGATGCAGTTTCAGCAGGCATAGACTGTTGTGGGGGAGGTATTACACTGGGGTTGAGAAACCCATCCTATTTTCAGATCCAGAGCTTTCAGGTGAAGTCTGCGCGGTGAGGGTCGCAGCAGCTGCTTTGTTTTGAGTGTTTCCTGCTTGCCAGATGCTGTGCTATTTCCTGCGGATTTTTTCAACTTCAGATGTCTTAGTAGATGGCTCACCTATCCGCTTGACAGACCAACAAAACAAGGCTTGGGGAAGTTAAATAGCTGCAGAATTTATCTAGATGTGAGCAGTAGATCTGTGACTTAGCTGCGGGCTCCTGGGCGCTGGTGTTTGAGTGTTGACTGCTTATTTAGCATCATTTACCATTAGACTGTGATGGATGACAGACAGATTTCAGGTTTGAGAAACAGAACAGAAAAGAAAGACAAGAAAAATGAATATAACTTGCTGCAGATCAATAACGTATAGGTTCTTCATAGGTAAAGACAGTTTCATGGTTACTATGGGAATTCTGGCATGTTTAGCCCCTAACTTTACTGCATAATATATATTTGTATTTATATAATTATATCTATATATAATTGAATTCTATAATATTATATAATTATATAATATTATGCATATTATATAATATGCAAGCTATATCTTAATTATATATTATGTTTATATTATATTTTAATGTACCATTTATATATTTAATTATATATTTTACATGTAAATGCACATCAATTATATATACTTATTTATATGTTTATATATTGTGTATGATATAAATATATAAATTTATTTATATAATATATGATATACTGTATATATATTATATATAACTGGATAAATGTATAATATACACTATAATGTATAAAAGTAGTATGTAAATATATATAGTATATACATTGTATATAGTACATGTTTATATTATGTATATTTATATTTACTACATTATATAATCATATTAAATTTAATCTATCTGCAAAACCATATTTATCCCAATTCGTATAATTTGAAAAAGTTATTTTTTAAGATAGTTTTATTTTTTATTTTTTAATTGGTTGCACATATATATATGTGTCTGAATATATATATATATATATTTTGTTTTTTACATCATTGTCTGCCCTAAGGTTCTCCCACCATCTTGTCACCCATGAACCGTCATCTTAAGCTCTTGTGTCCATCCCACCCCCAATTACCCCCTCCCCCCTCTTGCTCTATGCTTCAGTTCTGCTGATAGTTTTAAACCTTTTGGAGAAAGTTTTTTTAAAGATAACATGGTTCTTCTTTGTAGTTTTGGGTTGTGAAGAATAAATGGGGTGATATAATAGGCACTTCTTAAATCCACAACTAACCACTCTTTTCAGAAGAGAAAAGAAAGTAGTGTCTGAGACAGGCTTTTCCTAATTTTCCTGTTTTCCTCATAGAGAAGTGGCTAGTCTGCATACTCTGGTATAGAAGAAGGGGGGGGAAAGCCCTTTTCCCCTTTATCCTCTTAGGTTCTCTAGCTGGAATCCCATAAATCAGAAGAACAAAAGACAAACAAGAGGAAAACAGACAGGAGTGGATTCTCATGTACCTCATGCACACATGTAGGACCACTCCGAGACACGTCATTGGAAGGGGTGGGGAGAACATGAGATGAAACAGAACCATAACAAAAGAACAGTAAAATTTTGGAGAAATGTTAAGGGATGTCATGCTGCTAGGGTTGGCAAATTATGGGGAGGCAAATATATGGGGAAGCGAATGAGAGTTAAGGGCTAGTTTTTGCAGACCTTTCAGTTTCCAGTTCTGTCTCAGGCTGAGAAAGATCTCTCTCTGGGGAGTGCTGCCCTCCTCCCTGGCTGAGAGAGGACAGGGACCCCTTCCCAAATTCATGTCCTGCTTCCAGCGAGTAGGGGGGAGGCAGAGGGCTCTTCTTTTATCTCCTCAGATCTCCAGCTCAGAGTAATCCCTGAGTTAAAGTACATTTTGGGGTGTCGTGTGCTATTACCCTTCACAAGGTATGGATGAATGGCTATAGATTGAATATTTCTTT
>PVHY01012680.1:10000-43660 GCA_004024945.1 Uropsilus gracilis | reverse complement strand
GGGACTCCAACCGCGATCCCTAGCCCCGGCCACTTCATAGGCTGAAGCTTACAGGCACAAGCCACCGTGCCCGGCTCCAACCTGCACTACTGCTGGTTGTGGCACTCCCTCTCCTCTTTCTCTTCCCTTTCTGTTACATGTCTCTGATAAAACAAACTGCCCCCAGACACCACTGAGACACAGGCCAGCACATCAGGAAATTCAAACTGACAGACACTTTTGCCCTCTGCTATTGCAAAAATGACTCGGTGTAGCAAGACCCCAGCTCAGAGCCATGGGCTACAACCAAAGGTTCTTGACCCTCTCCGCAGAGAGGGGAGCGCCTGGGGAACTGAAAGCTTTGGCAGGATTGAGATAAACACTCAGGTTAAGGCATTTTTCATCTGTCTATCCAGGTCTCCCTATAATGTCAAGCAACACTCCAGTGCTCACAAGAAACAGTTATGGTATTCTTGTAGAGAGTTGGGGCAAGAGGTAAGAATTATTTTTTTCCAATTTCCCAAGATAGCTGGGTACGGTGGCATGTGCCTTTAAGCACAAGCCTATGGAGCACGGTTGGCACTGGGAATCACTTGAGTCTGCGGTTTCGAGACAGACCTGCCCGGGCAACACAGAGAGACCGAGTCCCAAAAAATAACTGGGTGTGGTGGCATGAGTCTGTAATCCCAGCTACCTGGGAAGCTGAGACTAGGGAATTGCTTGAGTCTGGGTTACTCTGGGCAATGTGAGTCTGCAGTTCTCCAAGCAAAAATAGCAAGACCTAGTCTCAAAAAAAAAAATTCGCAAAATGAATTTCCCTGATGCTGAATGCAAGGCAAAGGTTTTACTCAGATGGAAGTGGGATGGAGGAGTACAGGAGAAGAAATAAACTCTTGGTGTCTTGGATGAATAGCCTAATAGCTCTCCATAATGTCCTGTCTGGGGAGGAAACAGGGCTTCAGTAAGAATCTTGCCCTCTGTCTGTTCAGAGAATTCCCTTTTCTCAGCCACCAACAGACTATATTCCTAATCGTGTATTCTCTTCCTATCTCTTTAGATCATATTTCCCTTCTGTTGACTCCAGCAAAATGCCAGTTTGCTTTTCTTTCCTTAAAAAATAGTTCTATGATCTTTTCAGGGTGAAACGAAATTTTACAATAATTTCTTAGTTCTGATGATGTTCTTGAATTGAGTAAATTACCATGCTACCCAGTCTTCAGTCCTAACGCTGCAGGAATAGTGGGCATTCAGGTGAAAATGCTTTTTCACAACCTATGCAATGATCTCCCTGAAACCAAAGCAAATGTCTGGTAGGTGAATCTTTTTATTAACCACTAACTTCTTTCATCATCTCATTTTCTATTTGCCTCATGCATTTTAAATGTACAATGTATTTTTAATTATGAAACTCTGTGTTGCATCTTTCAAATATTTTAAGTTATTCCTTCTTTAGTCAGAAAATATTTATTGAGCTATTAGTTTGTGAGGGTGATCCCTCTACCTTCTCGCATTCTTGGTGATGTGGGTTATGAAAATGGCTTGTTAAAACTTTTCTTCTCTCTATGCACTTAGCCTCCTGCTTCTCTTTCTGCATTATGGGTGACCTCAGGTCCTACTTCATTGAGAAAATAAGTGGGAACCCCTTTGCATCCTTGTCACCAAATCTGTCTCCATATCCCTCTTCTTCCTTCCTATGACAGTGGAGGAAGGTCTTTTAGGTGGCTATTTTATAATGAAGGTAACCTGGTTGACCAGAAGAATTATTTAACCTCTTATACCTACTAAAAGGCAGAAAGAATTTGAACTCAGTTCTCTTCATTTTTAGTTCTAATGCTCTTTTCTTTTGCTTCCTTTATTCATTTTTTTGTAAAATGACCTTTCATTGCATTTTCCTTTGATTTTCCTTAACTGATAAGGCACTCCACCACACCACTCCACCACACCACTCCACCACACCACTTCACCACACCACTATGGATATCATCTATGATGTCATCATGGTGTTAGTCATCAACATTGCAGCCCACGGAGTGAGCAGGGCCAGGAATTGCTTTATTGGTGCCAGAGAGTTCTCTAGCAGATGACTGGTGCTGGGTCTGTTGAGCTATGCTGACAATCTCACGGAACATGATACTTCCACTGTGCTTTATGTTTTTCTGCTTCTTTCCATTTCTTGGCAGTTCCCTGAGAGCTTTAGTGATGAGGGCAAGGCTGAAGATACCACCTCAATCAGGAACCTGTCTCTTCAGAATGGCTAGTTTCTAGGTTATTCTCAGACCCTTCTAATCACCTTGGCAATGTCCTCACCGACTTTTTTGGAGACAGACCCAATCTCAGAACCAATCTCAGGAGCCAGGGTAGATGTGACACTGACTTCTCCACTGTGCACCTCTGGTAAACGACTTTGACTTTATCGGGGCTGAACTTAGGCAACATGATGGAGGTGGCTGGTGTCAGTTGAACATGGATTGGGACAATGGAAGAAAGTTGCTCTTTGGCTTCCTTTCAGTCAAAAGTCAAAAGCCTGTTTCCATTTTTTTTTTTTTTTAAAGTAGGATTTTTCAGTTTGGAGTTTTAGGTTTACAATGAAATTGAGATCAGGTACAGAGATTTCCTACCTCATATGCCTGGAAGCTCCCCTTTTTCAACACCATTCACCAAAATGTTACTTTAAAAACAAGTTTTACTGAGTACGAGAATCCACCCATAATCTTCCCAAGTCTATAGTTTATCTGAGGACTGAAAGGGTGCAAATAAAATAGAATGATTGAAGAATTAAGCAGGACTCTGAGTTAGTGGGAGAAAAAAACAAAATGTTTATTAGTGCTCCCAGAACCATGAGGTTCTGAGATTTGTGAGCATGAGTCCAAGAAGTTGCACCCAGTGTACAACTGAGGCATGTTATATACCCACGTTAGGGCTAATGGAAAATTTAAAAAGCAAGTCTGGAGAAGGCAGGATTCGAGCACAGTTCCAGCAAGGCTGACTGTGGCTCTGGGTCGCTTTATGTCCCTTTTTGGCAAGTTTCTGCTGTCCGCTAGGGTCTAGTCATTTCGGAGGAACGTTGATCATTGAATTTCAATCAATTTTCCCAGGCCTTAAAACCTTACAAGGACATGAGAGTATTTTACTCTGACAGTCCCCTGCGTTCTGACTATCCATTATCTCCTCTCTACACCTTCTGGCAACCATTGATCTTTGTACTGTTTTCACATATTTGCCTTTTCCAGAATGTCATATGGTTAAAATCATCTATCATATTAGCTTTTCAGGCCTATTTCTTTCACTTAGTAATATTATTTACATTTCCTTCGGATCTTTTTTCTGCCTTAATAACTCATTTCTTTTTTCTATTAAATAATATTCTTTTTTTTCTGTTAAATAATATTACAGGCACAGTGGTACACGCCTATAATCCCAACTGCCAGGGAGGCTGAGGCTAGGGATCACTTGAGTCTGTGGGTTCAAGACAACCCCAGGCAACATAGGGAGACCTTGTCTCTAAAAAAAAAATTCCACTATCTGAAGCACCATTTATTTATTCTTTCACCTACTGAAAGACATCTTGATTGCTCTCAAGCTTTGGCAATTAGAACAAAGCTTCTAAAAACATATGTGCAAGTTGTTGTGTGGCCTTACCTTTCAATTCCTTTGGGTACATAACAAGGAGGTCAATTATCCTACCACAAAGCAGTTTTGTAAGAAACTGCTTGTCTTCCAAAGTCCTACAAGTTTGCATTTCAACCAGCAGTGGATGAGAGTCTCATTAATGTGCATCTTCATCAGCATTTGGTGTGGTTTGGTTCCAGACTTTGGCCATTCTGATAGTTGCATAGTGATAGTGCATTGCTGTCTTCACATGCATTTCCCTGATGACTTCCAATGTGGAGCATCTCTTCATATGTTTATTTCTCATCTACAGTATATCTTCAAAAGTGAAGGGTCTGTTAATGTCTTTGGCTCAATTTCTTTGTCAGTTGATTTTTTCAATTGTTGTGTATTTTGTTTATCTTTTTAGTATGTTTTTGGTAACAGTTGGGTAATAGTTCTTTATGAGATGTTTTTAATAAATATTTTGTCTGTGTTTGTGGTTTGTCTTCTGATTCTCTTAACGTTGTCTTTCACAGAGCTGAAGATTTGACTTCTAATGAAGTCCAACTCATCAGTTATATTTTTCATGTGTTCTGTCGTTGGTGGTGTAGCTTGAAAGGCACCACCGTATGCGAATCATTGCAGATTTTTACTCTGTTTTCTCCTAGAAGTTTCATAGTTTTGTAGTCTATATTTAGGTCTATAATCCATTTTTAGTGTAAGGGCTTTGTCTAGATTCATTTTTTTTTTTTACATGAGATGTATAGTTGTCCCAGCACCATTTTTGGAAGAGACTGTTTTTATTTTGCTATTTTGCCTTTGCTGCTTTGTCAAAGATTAATGAATTAGCTCTGAGCTTTCTTGTCTGTTCCATTGATATATTTGTCTATTCTTTTGCAAATCTCACTCTGTCTTAATGACTATAGCTTCATAGTGAGTCTAGTTGTCAATCTAGAGAATGTCATTCCTCCAATTGTGTTTTTTGCTTTACCTATTGTGTTCATTACTCTGGGTCTTTTGCCTTTCCTAATAAACTTAAGAATCAGTTTGGTTCATATACATAAAACAACTTGCTGTGATTTTGACTGGGATTGTGTTAACTCTGTAGGTCAAGGTGGGAAAGACTGACATCTTGACAATACTGAGTCCTTCTAGCTATGAATATGTCCCTATTTATTTAGTTGTTTGACATTGTCCATCAGAGTTTTGTTGTTTTGCTCATTTGGATATTTTGTCTATTTTGTTCATTCATTTTTAAATTTTTTGTTATGTTACAAAAACACCTAAGTGTTTCAGGTCTTTTGGATGCTAACATAAATGGTACTTCATTTTTAATTTCAAATTTTGCTTGCTTGTTGTTGGTATATAGGAAAGCAATTGACTTTTGTGTATTAAACTTGTGTGTTATAATCTTGAAATAATCTCTTAATAGTTCCAATAGCTTTTTGTCCAGCTTTTTGGATTTTTTTGCATAGACAATCATGTCATTTGTGGAGACAGTTTTCGGTCTTCTTTCTCAAACTGTATATCTTTCTTTCCTGTTGCATTAACAAGAACTTCAAGTATGATGTTGAAAAGTAACACTGAGAAGGAACTTCTTTGCCATGCACAAATGCCCTTCTTGCTACATGTAGTACCTTTTAATCTTTTAAATTTTGTACACAGGCATTTTAATTCAAAATATTTGCATGTCTATCCAAGACCCTTTTCCTTCTTGCCTATTTCCAATGGCCCTAAGTCTCCTTTGAGCAGCCATAGTTTCTGGGGAATTCAAGTGTCCTTCAGCACTAGCTATGGAGAAATTATTAATTAGCATCATCCTTCAGTAATAGTGATTGTTTCTGAAGTAGATGAGTCTGAAGCTGATCTAACAAAAGAGGCACACAGATGTCTTTTCTCCTTCTGTACTGCATGATCTACAGATGGGAAGTGTGGAGCTTCTGCAGCAATTTTGCCGGTACGAGGAAGTCAATTTGGGAATTAAGCTATGCACAGGAATAGACATCAAACAAAGTGCAGGAAATGAAGCCAAGACCTGGATTAAACCATAAGCAAACATTCTCAGTTATGTTAGCCATAAATTCCTGTTTTTGTTTAAGTGACTTTGAGTTTGGTTTTCTGTAACCTGTAGCAGAAAGCATAATTAACTCATAAACCTTGTTTCTGATTAAAATATTTTTCTTATAAATAACTTACCAGAATGTCAAAAGTATATAGAATAAAATGAAAATCTTCTACAATTCTACTACCAAAAAACCCCTGCTTATTAGCACTTTGGAGAGACCTTTCTACTTTTTTAAGGAAGAGACATAAATTAAGATTTTTATTATGCCAAATTTTAACATTCTAATTTCCCCCTGAACATTGCATATGAAAATGTAATCATTAAAAAAATTAAAGTAACAAGGCCAGGCACGATGGCTTGTGCCTGTAAGCTTCAACCTATGAAGCGGCCGGGCCTAGGGATCGTGGTTCGAGTCCCTCCTGGGGCCTGTAGTGAGACCTAGTTCCAAAAAAAATAGCTGGGCGTGGTGGCGTGCACCTGTAATCCCAGCTACCTGGGAAACAGGTTGGGGATTGCTTGAGTCTGTGGTACCTTGGGCAACGTGAGCCTGCGGTTCCACAGGCAAAAAATAGCGAGACCTAGTCTCAAAAACAAAAAAATGTGTAGTGACAGGATGTATTATTAATTTATGTTTATCTTCAAAGTTGCTGACATTGAATTTGACATCTATTCAAGTTTATGTTTTATGTATTCTATAATTTCTTAATCTCATTTTTTTATCTCTTGTGCTACATCAACTTGTTTTTAGAACTAGTGTTCATTAAACAAACATTTATTGGACATTACTGTATGCCAGTGACAAATTCTGGGGACATTAAGTCAAAATCAGCATTAGACCCTGTCACAATCTGGTGCTAGAAGTCAGACATCAGCCAAAAATTCACAGAGATGAGTACATTACTTCACGGAGGTGTTTATGTTAAAGGAAGGGAGACATACACGATGTTAGATGGTGCAGAATACTTATAGACCTGTGGGTAGACAGGAGTGAGGGGGCATAATGTGAAGAACAGAGTTCCATGAAGAAAGATGTCTCAGTGGATTAGGCAAAGATAAACAACTGGAGTGAGGGAGGAGGTGTGAGGTATGGGGAAACCCTTCTCTGTAAAGGAAAAGGAATGGGGAAAGATCATGTGTCAGGAAATAACTTGGTTTTAGAGGAACTGGAATATCATAGTTGGAATGCAGGGAGAGGACTATAGAGTGTGGTGAAGAAGGTTGAGGGTGGTGGAGGTGAGGAGGGGCTGAGAAGGGGTGAAGCTGAGGGGATGAGTTTGAAAGGAGAGTGGTGAGGGGAGACTGAGAGGCTTCAGGGTGAGTGGACAGCCATGGGATGAAGTTGAGGGATATGAGGAAAAGATCCACAAGGATCTTATCTTTTTTCCTTAAAAATTTGTTTTTTCTCTTGAGACAAATAGGATGTCACCTCAGAGCTTTGGTGGAGGGCTGAAATCTATGGCTTGTAAATCTTTGGTGAGATCAGGGTGGATTTAAAGATAGCAGCTGGGGGTTCCACAGCCATCCAGAGACTGACAGCTCATCTGCAGTGAAGAGGAAGTTTAGGAAAATTTCTAGAAATTTCTCCAAGAAGAGCAACAGAGTTTCAGCTATGGTTCAGTTTGTGGGATTATGGGTGATGCTCAATAGGTCCCAATGGCAAAACCACTCTCCAAACCAATTAAATCAGAATCTCAGGGAGCTGATCTGACTGTAAGAGTAAGATAGTTTATAAAACTTCCAGGTAGTTCAATACGCAACCAAGCTGTACAGTCCCAGGTAGGCAGGAGAAGTGGGGTGGAAATACATATGAATGTGTTTTAAGGATTCAACAGGCTTGATTGTTGATGGGTGCACACTTGATGGGAGGGGAGAGAAGGCACAGCTGACTTGTCAAATACTAAAATACAGTGGAGAGAAAAATACATGATTTAGGAGGAATGTACTGTGCTTTTAACTGCACTGTTGATTTTTCCAAAAATAAATTTTAACCTCCATTTCTTTATTATTCCAAGTCAACAGTAAAGTTGTTTTTTGAAACATTTCCTGGAAAAGATAATGCATATAAACTGTTTTCACTTTTTCATGTACCCTTCTCCCAAATTTCTAATCTAGAGGATGATGGCAAAATGGTCATTTTTATATTCTATTTTCTCCTGAAAACTACTTCTGATGTTTGCGCTGAATTCTGTAACCATGCAAAGCAAGTATAAGGCTTTTACTCTTTTTATAATCTGTTTAAATGCTGCTGGCCTGTATGACACCTTGACATCCCTCCACCCATTCCTGGATGTTTCTGGAAGTTGAAAGATAACACTTGCAGTTGGGACAAGTGTGCTCTGCCTCGGGTGTGATCTCCATCTCTGTCTCAGCCCTCTTGTCTGTCAAACACGCTACATGCCTCAGAGGGCAATTGTGAAAATTAAATGAGCCACTACCTTTAAAATAGACATAACAGCAGGCACTAGAGACACTTCTGCTGTTAGCAAGCATGGCCAATACTTGATGCAACTGGACACATATTGCTTGAATGTTCCTTTTTTGCAAGGTTGCTCAATGGCAAGTGCATATCAACTCACCCAAGCACTGGATTGAGTGCTGACATCAGTGTCAATGAGACCCAGTCTCTGCCTTACTGGTGTGTTTATAGTCAGGTAAGGAATCAGGTGATCACCCAAGAACGTAACTTATTATTGGGTAGTCACGATTCCGTGGACTTAAGGGATCCCCAGCCTCAGCCTCCCAGGTAGCTGGGATTATAGGCGCGTGCCATCACACCTAGCTGCTTTTTCGAGACCAGGTCTTGCTATGTTGCCTGGGGTAGTCTCGAACCCGCAAACTCAAGTGATCCCAGGCCTC
This sequence comes from Uropsilus gracilis, assembly GCA_004024945.1. Taxonomy (NCBI): domain Eukaryota; kingdom Metazoa; phylum Chordata; class Mammalia; order Eulipotyphla; family Talpidae; genus Uropsilus; species Uropsilus gracilis. The sequence continues at coordinate 35,169 of PVHY01012680.1, read as the reverse complement.
TTGCCTCCCAACACTTGGACTACAGGTGTGTACCACCACACCTGGCTCCAACAATGTAATTTATAACATGGTCCTGGATGCTGTGGGAACACCAAGGAAGGATCCTGCCCCCAGAGGAGAACAGTCTGAGACTATTTCCTTAAAGAAAAGGAAATAAAGGGTTGAAGCTGTGCTAGACTCTGCGCTCACAGAATGAAGTGAGGGAGCAAGATCCATGCAGGTGGCAACGGCAGTAGATTTCCTTTGCCAGAAATGTTAGGTATTTTAGCAAAAGTCAGTTGGGGGGCTTACCCATCTGGATCTCAGGATCCTCTTTGTGGCAACAGCAGCAGCAGCTGCAAAGCCTCGGGGGTCCCAAGATGTGGTCCCTGCTACGCATTGTTTTGAGGCTCATCTGGTGTCCGTTTTTCTTAGTTTGTGCCCAACAAGACACCATTTCTGGGTTTCCAGAGTGTTGATTAATCTTCAGAAACACTTCTTCCTCTTCTAGAAACTTCCTCATGAGCTTCCTGTATCCATCAGAACCGATACAGCCTGAGAAGGCTTTCTAGCTTATGGATGAAGCAGGGACAGCAGGAGGATCAGATTGCTCCCCAAAGGAGTTCTCTCTTCCTCCCTTTCTTCTCTTGTTTCCTTCCTTCTCTCCCCTTATCTCTCTGCTCCATTCCCCACTTGCCCCAAATCCTCAGACTTCCTCTGCAGATTCCAAACCAGGATTTCAGAGACCTTGAGTTCAAGGGCCTGTGTGAAGGGCAGGAACCCCTGGGGCCCACTTCAGCTTTGGATAAAGTGGTTACTTTGGGGCAATCATACAAGCAGTATAAAACCTGTAGGTCATTAAAAAGCTCCCAGATCTCCCTTCTGCCCTACAAAAATATATGCCCTTGCGGCGAAATCAACCTTTCACAACTTACTCTGTGAGGTTAAGGCAACAAAGAGTAATGCAATTTCAAGAGTTAAATAAGAAGAGGTATTAGTTTCTGATACCATAGTACAAATTAACTTCTCAGCTACCCCATCCCACCCCTTACACACATGGGCCTAAAGACATAAGACCACAGACACGTGATTTTTCCAGGTACACAACAATCTGGAGAATAAAAGCTATTACCTAAGGGATGGAGAGATAGGCCACAGTGAGGGTTCCTGATGGTGTCAGTTTGCAAACCAAAAAATGGAGGCAGTCCAGTTTCTTCTTTCTGTCTGTCTCTCTCTGTCTCTGACTCCTTGTCTCTCTTTCTCCCCCTCTTTGCTCCCTTTTTCTTTTCTTCCTTTTCTTCCTTTTTCTTTTCCGTCTCCCTGTGTTTCACCTATTCATTTAACAAGAAGTATAAGTGCCTGTTATGCCAGGCATCCTCTCTACATTCAGGAGTTCAAAGCTATCACTGTCTGCAGGAAGATCCCTGCACTGGGAAAGACAGAGACCACAAATAGCATCTTGTGCAGTAAGAAGAATAATGAGAGATGAGACTCACACCCTTGCTGGTGAGGCCAGTAACAAGTTCAAGTTTGTGCCTTGGAGCACAAACTAGAAAGTCAATAAAGATGAAAAAGATGTGGTATATATACACGATGGAATATTATTCATCAATTAAAAATGACAAATTCGACGATTTCATAACAATGTGGATGTATTTAGAAGAAATCATATTAGCAGAAAAAAGCCATAAAGAAAAAGGCAGAAACCAAATGGTTTCACTAATGTATGGGATATAGTGAAAAAAAATAAACAAAAGCTTTGAGGAAAGTCAAAATAAGCTAAGCACCAAACTGAGGCGCACAACTTTGAGCAGAAGGGAAAGGGGGGGAAGGGAGGAGAGGGTAGGGGGGGCAAATCCTTGAGAATACAATGTTGTGAAATTTATATATAAATTTTTTTAAAATTAAAAAAAAAAGGTATTCCAGGTGAAGTGGTAATAGGGGTTCTAAGGCTATAGCTGTAAGAGAACATGGGGAGGGTTGGGCAGGGAAAGCAGCTCCCCAAAGTGGGGGTGTAGCCTCTGGGAGGAGGAGAGGCCCAAGAAGGGCCCTGAAAGCTGTCAGAAGACCCCTTGAAGGTGGGGAGGAGGCTCCAGGGTTAAGGGAGAAAGCACAGAGGAGACTCAGCGCAAACATCTCCATTGTGTGGAAATTCAAGCAACAATATTCACAGCTTTTTTTTAATCTGTCAGGAGAAAGAAATGAGAGGGAGTCAAGTCAAGGGTACTGAGGCAAGAAACAAAGTTCGGGAAAGTCACACCTTTCTCTTTCAGCCAAGTAATTTGTATTTTGAGAGACTAGAAAGGCTGGTCCGGGACCTCCTGCTCCAGCCTGTGGCTGCCTCAATGCAGGCATCACATAAAATGAAAACAGGACAGATCAGTAATTAAACACCAAATCTAATCATTTTTCTTGGATTTTCCTGTTTGTCTTTTGACACTGATAGAACCAAGTATAATCTGCCAAACCTCCTGTCCCCTTAGGCTGCCCTTACCTGCCTTTGTCTCCCTGGAATTTATTCTCTTGTGTGTAGGAGAAGAAAAAGAAGGGATGCTAGAGAACCCAGTCATCCCGTAGCCAAGAGCCAGGGAAGGGACGCTGAGGTAACCGTGCCTGTGTGCAGCTGGTTCTCTGTTTCGCAAGAGACACCTTATTGTTGTTGTCGTTTCTGAGACTAGGTCTCGCTATTTTTGCCTGTGGAACCTCAGGCTCACATTGCCCGGGGTACCACAGACTCAAGCAATCCCCAGCCTTAGCTTCCCAGGTAGCTGGGGTGACAGGCGCACGCCACCACGCCCAGCTATTTTTGGGGGACTAGGTCTCGCTACGGGCCCCAGGTGGGACTCGAACCACAATCTCTGGCCCCAGCTGCAGTTTCCTAGGCTGCCACTACAGGCATGAGCCACCGTGCCCGGTCAGTTGTTTTGTTCTTGTTTTTTGTTTTAATAAGAGAATGGGGACAGTCTTCGGTGGGTGCACGTGGAGCGTGTGTCCCATTCCCCACCCCACCCCTCGCCCCCCTTGCCTGTGACACTCCGAAGATTGCGAGCGATCCTGTTGGCCATGAGCATGGCTCCTGTTCAGCCTGGAGGTAAATGGAAATTAACCCATCTGGGAAGGGGAGGGAAGAAGCCCACGTATTTCTGGTCAGCGGCTCCTGTGGCTTTTGGCACCTCCAGAGTGAGATTCCCCAGCTGCCTGTGGCCGTCTCAGATGAAGGCCAAGGGCACACTCAGTAGCTCTCTCAGGTTCTTCGGCTCTTTCTGCTAAGCTGCATTATTTATTTACTTTTACATTTCAGTGGCTTCTAATTCGTGGAAACAGGTGGGGAGAAAGGGAAAGGCTCAGATGAGGTTTCCAGGTCTTGGCGGACTAGAACGATGCAGACACAGAATATGGCCACCAGGGGGCAGTATCAAACTGAAAAGTCCGGGCGGCTCAGGCCCCCACCCGCGTGATCCTGCCGGGCACCTGGGAGGTGCTTGAAAACAGCTTGTAGGGCTCTCTGTGAAGTGAAGGAGCCAAGCTGATGGTGGCTCAGGTGCTCAGAGAGCATCATCTATGGGTCCTGAAAACAACAGGAATTTACCCTAACTCATCGCCTGGCATAGGCATGTGCATACCATGAGATACCAGCGCATGTGTATTGCTCAGTTGACTTTTATGCCTGTTTCTAAAATATTACTAGTCTGCAGGTTCTGAAGCTGGGCAGCCTGTCTGTTTTTCCCTTCCTCCTCCGTGGAGCCCTGACTAGCCCAGGAGGGTCATTATTTGTAGGGAGTTGGCTGCAATGACCTGACCTTGTTCCTCAAGGGCCAAGTCCTTGCCCAGTCCTGCCATGGCCCCACCACACCCCCACCTAAGAGACAGCTCATGGGAAATAGATTCTAGGCAATAGGGGATGTGGAAAACAGGGCCTAGGAAACCCTGATGGCCTTTTTGCTTAAGCCAGGACTAGTTCTGCCTTGGATCCAATAATAGTTTCATTTTGATTCCAAAATAATTTGGAGCAAAGTACAGATATTTGAGGTCAACTGCACACCGCCACCCCCCCACCCCTGCCCATATGCCATTTATCCCTAACACACAGGGTCTTCACATGAAGCACTCCCCCCTCACTCCTTCCCCCAGTCAGCTCCTTCTATCACTCTGGTTGCCTGGTGCCCTTCATTTCCAGCTACCTTTATGTTAGTTCCTGATTTCCATCACTATTCTTATCCTATTTCTTGGAACAAAAGGGTGTCTACCAGGAGTTTCCTTTTCCATGTGTTCACTTAGCTAGATGTATTCTTTTCCAGAGCTTTTTGTGTCTCTCCTTCCTTCTCAGTTCCCAGTGGGATGGGACAGAGCCTTCGTAGTTTGAGTCATCCAACTCCACCTGACCACATGTTCACCTATCTCTTTCTGTGTCCTCCAGAAGGCATTTGTCCTTTCTTATGTCCTGACCACTCCCTCTCTGCTGCTTGCTTCCTGTACTATATTCCTGCGGCATTCCTTCCCCTCCTTAGCCCACTCTGCTCCCCACCGGTCCCAAACGCCTCTCTTCACACATACTTTGTCTCTTTTCCTTGACTTGACATTGACTTCCTGATCCACTCTGAACTATACATCTGTCCCAACTGAAACTTGCCTAGCAATAGCACCAGAGGGGAAATGATTTTACAAATGTGAACTGAAGCCCAGGAAAGTGATCAACTAGCGAGAAGCTGAAAGTCAGGAGTGGGCGCAACTGGCTGTAATAGCTGTGTTTTCCCCACTGCTTGATGCAGGTGAGGAGGGGCTGATTCTGCTCCCCAGGATGTTTCCCTGGATGTCAGCTGGGAAGGCAGGTTATTGGGGGCGGGTGGTGTTTGGGGGGGGGAATAGAAGTTAGAAGCTTGGAGACCAACTAAGGTCATTACCTGGTTGTGGTAATTGCTGCTCACACTTCTCTAGCACTCACTTCCTGCAACCCGTGGTCACACACACACACACACAAGACACTGACAGAACCCACATGTGTCATGGCTACCGTTGCCCTTGTGTGTCTAGAGGACACATGGGAAGCACCTGGCCATGATGAGCTAAGTGAGTGCAGGACCAGGCAGGAGAAGAGAACACTGATCCTGGCTGGGTGGGTGAGTGGGAAAGCAGCACCCTCCTGCTCTGTCACCCTCTAGACAGAACTACGCTAGACAGAACTATTCCAGGACCTCTGAGATGCCTGGGGGCTCAGGGAATGAGGGCTGTATCTCTGGGAGGCAGCACCTCTGGTGTGGTATGCAAGGGTAGGGATCAGCCAGGCTCTACTGTGTTCACCTATAAAATGGGACAATGGAATCCCTCTTATGGGGCGGCTGGGAGATCTCAATTCACCATATAGCCCAGGACCCTGGAGGCTAGACTGTGGAAGCTTCAATGCGGCCTTTGCGGAGGCTGTTTTTGAGATGGTGGAGATGGGGATTGAGAAGCCTGGACAGTATGCTGGGCTGAGCCAGGCAGGGGAGGCCGCCACAGACAAACCGGGCACAGTCCCTGCCCTTCAAGTCTGGGACTCACCGTGTAGTCTTCAGGATATTGCTGCCCGACAGGGCTGACCCTTCCGAACAAGTGGGCAGCCTCTGGCCTGGCAGCCCCTTGGAGGTCGGTCTCCCCACCCCCCCAGGCAGGATCTCAGGGAGCAGCCCCTCCTGCTCCTTCCTAAAAGGACTGTCAGTAGCTCTGGAGTCTGTCTTCCAAGGTTGTAGGAAAGCCATGGGGCCTGGGGGCAAGGGGGAATGGATATCATGTTACCTGACTTGGTAACGGGAGCTCTGGACCCCATCTGTAGTCCCCCACTGAGCCTGTGGCAGGGGGAAAGCCTCAAAGGGCTGATGTGGAGAGTCTGTTGGCTTTGGGGTGCTCTCTGCACACCCTTGTATCCTGGGTGGCTCAGGATTGCTGCTAGGATGGTGCTTTTTACAATGATGCTGCTTTCTGCATGAACAGTCATCCTGCCATTTGGTCCTATTGGCCAAAGGTTCATTCTGCTTCCTCTCTACACCTGTAAAGCCCATGCAACAGGAGGAAGGGTGCAAGAGCCAGGGCTGTGATGGACAGCCATCTGTCTGTCCAGGACTGTGATGAGCAGCCATCTGTCTGTCTGGGGATGGAGAATTGCTGGAATCACGGTGGCCATGTTCTGCCTGGGCTGGACTCAGGTTTCTGACTCCTGGTCAGTTATTCCTTCTGGCTTCTTAGGAACCATTGTTTTTAATGGGGACTTAACAATCACAGCAACTCGAAAGATGTGGGTCCTTTAGAACATGGGTCATTTCTTTACTGACCCAGTCCTGCCATTGCCCAGTCCTGCCATGGCCCCACCACTCCCCCACCTAAGAGACAGCTCATGGGAAATAGATTCTAGGCAATAGGGGATGTGGAAAACGGGGCCTAGGCAACCCTGATGGCCTTTTTGCTTAAGCCAGGACTAGTTCTGCCTTGAATCCAATAATAGTTTCATTTTGATTCCAAAATAATTTGGAGCAAAGTACAGATATTTGAGGTCATCGTGTCACTACTTCCATCTCTACTTTCACCTCATGTGTCCGGATTGTTATGATCTATCTTTCTTAAAAACCTTCTATGCTCTAGTGGTGAACTTAGTGGTGCCTTCTTGACATACTCGCTGTTCATCTTTCTTCCCTTCTGTTTTGTTGCAAACCTCCTCCAAGTTAGATTGTACTTGAAATCTCTTGGACTTCTAGACACTTTCCTTGGTGGCAATTTTGTGTTTTAAGCTGGAAATTGGCGCATGGTCTCCAGACCCAGCTCCTGTGGGCATGCGTGCATAGGTGATAAATGATGTTTAGATAGAAAATTGGAGGCAGACCGGGCATGGTGGCACATGCCTGTAGGTGGCAGCCTAGGAAGCCACAACTGTGGCCAGGGATTGCAGTTTGAGTCCCATCGGGGGCACATAGCGAGACCTAGTCCTAAAAAAATAGTTGGGCATGGTGGACTGCACCTGTAATCCTAGCTACCAGGGAAACTGAGGCTGGGGATTGCTTGAGTCTGTGGGACCCCAGGCAACATGAGCCTGCGATTCCACAGGCAAAAATAGTGAGACCTAGTCTCCAAAATAAAAAGAAAGAAAATTGGAGGCAAAGGGAAGATGGGGAGATGGTCTGGCTTCTCAGGAGGCCACTGCCAGTATTCCAGTGTCATTCCAGCCCCAGGCGAGGCGTGCATCCAGGAGGAATACAGTTTCTCCTAGAGGTCATCATTGTCCTTTAAAATCCAAAGAGGCTGTGCAGTTGGGCTGACACATTTCCAAGCTTGGTGTGGCACACATGCCCTTCCAGGTACAGTTATACCCACTTTTGGCAGCAAGTCCCATTCTCTTGGCTCCCACCCTGCCAGGTTCCCCACACCCCTTTCCCCCAACTCTCCACTCTGTTCAGCTCTTGTCTGTTCTGTTCGATGGACCATTCTTGCCAATCTCTTCTCTTCTGAGAAGATTCTTTGTGTCTCTCCAACAGGGTCATCGCTGTTCTGCTCTGCTCTCTGGCAAAGACCCTCCACCCACAGGACAGTCCAAGAGGACCTGGCTCTGCTCCAGCGCTCCTGAGCAGCTGACGAAGGGACTGCACTGCACTCTCCTATAGGGTCTGCAAGACCTTGCTGCACAGAGCCGCAGGGGGCCTGGAAAAGGTGGGCATCCAGGTGTGCACAGCAGAGCAGAATGAGCTGAATGGTCAAAGACTAGCACAGTGGCCCAGCTCCCCTTCACCAATTGTGGCCTCCAGCTTGCAGACATCTCTGCCTGCTCAAACTGGCTGCACCACCACATTTGGGCAGGAGGGGTCTCTCCAGTGCAGACCAGCAGCCGCTTCCCACTAAGGGACAAGGGCCAGGCTTGAAAAGCTGGCTTGTACTCAGGAACTGCTGTGCTGAAGAGGAACTCAGGGCCATTCACTTCCCAAAAGAAATATTCCCAAAACTTGACCTTCTTTTGATAATTGTGTTTCAAAACCTGCCTCCCCATCGAAAACAGCTTCTTACCTTTCCCCTCCTGGCCCTTAAGTAACCTGTCCTTCTCCTTGAAAGAGAAGGAGATTCTCTAACAGCATACACACATGGGGTGTTTAACAGTTATAATTGGAAGCTGTTCCTGAACTGTTCGATGTTGTAACTTATTGTCACAAGTTAATATCAAGAAAAGCAGAACAAAGAATTTATGGTAAGAATTCATTGGGGTTTTCATTCAGACCTCATTTATTTCTTGAGGTGGTATGCTAATTTGCCCCTATCTTACGTCTTCACGCTTGAATTTGAAACTTCAATGTCATGTGGTTTTTCGCCTCACATCTGCCAAGATGACTATTTACAAAAAACAAACAAGAGACAATAAATGTTGGCGAAGATGAGAAGAAATTCAAAGCCTCATATCTTATTGGTAAAAATGCAAAACGGTGCAGCCTTTATGGGAAACAATATGGAGATGGCTCAAAAATGAATAGAACTATCCTCTGACCCAGCAGTCATCCAAACGAATTGAAGTTAGGATGTTGAAAAGCTATCTGTGCTTTTGCTTCATGGAAACATTAGTAAAGATATAGAAACAACCCAAAGGTTCATCTCAGGAAGAGTGAGGAAAGCAAATGCAATATAGATCTTATGGAATATCATTCAGGCCTAATAAAGGCAATTCTGCTATATGTGATCATATAATTGAACCTAGAGGATATTAGCTAAGTGAATGAAGCACATTATGCTAAAGAAAAATCCATCACAAAAGAGTTAATGGAGTTTTAAAATGTAGTTTGCCTTTTAGCTATCTCATTGTTACCAACATATCTCATTTTTACCAATTCCTGTCTGTATGGTAACTTTTACAGCTCGGTATTAAATCATTTTGGAGTCTCTCTTCCACCTCACAGTGGAAAACAGAGCTAAGCCCAAATAACCAGAGACCTCAATGCAGGAGAGGTTCGTATTTCTTCATGAGTGTGGTGGAGATGTCAAAATTATGTTATAAGGTAGATGAGTGAGCCAGACATTGATCAGAATGTTCAAGAGACTCTGGACCTCCTCCTGCCTCCTAGTCTTTTTTCTGGTCACCTTATAATGACTCCTAACCAATCTTCCTGTTCAAAGATTCCCATCCTCAATAAGGGACCGAGCTCAAAAAAGAACCTATGGGTGCTGGCTTTTATGTGTGCTTTCCATGATATTCTATGTCTCTTTCAAAGGTCATCAAAATGATTTCAATGTCATCGAGCCAGAGTTCTCTTAAAGATCACCAGCCACTTTAACTCTCTGATGACAACTTGTCCTCAGAGATGAAGTGGTTGATTTGTCTAGTAGATTCTGCGAGACTCTTAAGTTAGCATAAAATGCCTGTGAAGGCATGTCTATAAACTCTTCAGATGAGGAAACTGAGATACGGAGAAGTCAAAATGTCATCACATGGCAGCAATCAGCTAAAATAAGAATCAAAAGAGACCTATGTTTTGCTGAGCATGAGCTCTTTGCCAGGCCAAGGCTTCGGAGGCGGGCACTTTATTCCGGGTTCTCACAGAGGCCCAGCCAGGTGGTGTGGGAGGCAGTGGGATGTGTGACTGAGTCCAGGCTCCTGACCATGCACCAAGGCCCTGATCTGGTTTTGCCTGTGACCTGCTGTGGAGGTGTCTACCCTACTCTGAGTCCCATTTTCTCACATATACAAAGTGGAAAATAACAACACATGAATCATAGGGTTTCTGCCAGGATGAAATGGTTCACAGGCACTAAGCACTTAGAATGAAACATACCACAATAGGAAGAAATTCAAAAATATTACTCTGTTGCTATTTTATACAGAAAGGAAAACTGAGTCAGAGAGCTTAAGGAACTACGCTAAAATTCAGTTCAAGGCCTGTTTTATGTTAAAACCCCATCACTTGTCAACTACGTGGGCACATACCTACGTTGGCACCCACAAGACAGCTTCTTGGTGACAGAGCCCAGCAGCAAAGCAACCATTTGGTTTTGCTGACTCTGCCTCTGGGCCTGCCCCCTGGGTCTTCTGAGCCGGGAGGGAGGCTTCAGGTTCTCATCTTCTCTTTCTCTGCAAGCCTTGCCATTGGCCTTGAGGCGGCGCCATTGAGCTGCATTCACTAAATTCCAGGCCAGAGGACCTGGGCGTTGGAGATTAAGCAGCACCAAACAGAAAGAAAAGAAAGAAAAACTCTAAGGCTTGAAATTCAAATTGCTAGGAGTTTTCTCTTTATGACAAAACACCTCTTAAAAAACAAAATTGCTCCCCTGCAGTAATGAGAGAACTTTTCAGAAGTTTATTGCAACCTGTATTCTTCACTTAATGTACTTTAAAAAAGAAAACTGCCAAGCTATTTTAAAACACACACACACACACACACACACACACACACACACACACACACACACACCCCACCACCACCACCACCACCACCACCACCAATTCTGGAGATGGTATCCATATCAGAATCAGCAATCTTAACCTTATCAGGGAAGGTGTTTATGACTTGACTGTCCACCAACAAAATAAAACATTTGACTCTGGTTAATGCTAACAGTAATCTAACACATCAGAGAGAATAGCAGCTTTGGAAAATTATTGGGACCAATTTTTCCTTTGCTTATTTGCCAGTTGGAGGTTCCAAACTGGGCGGCTTCCCTGGAAGCTTTTACAGGAAAGCCCACGTGTCCCAAAGCTTGGAACACTGGCCAACATCCACTGAGGGCATTGCCATGTCCACTCCCTGCTCCCCGGCCTGACTCCATGCCAGCCTCTGCCCTTAACCTTGTTGTGGTCATGAGTTAGGCTCTTGGAGACTGTCAAAGGCCCCCTGATGACTCTTATATCCCGTAAAAGGTGCACACTTGTGTGGTCACTGTTTCTCTCTGGATTCCCTGACAAAAGTTAAGCAAGAAAGAAAGTTCTAGAGAAAATTCTTCTAGTCCAACTGCTTTGCAAGTCATTTGTCAAACATTTTTCCGACCATCTCTAAATGAAGACACTTTCAAGGGTATTAGCCATCAGCCTGGCAGTCTCTGTTGTGATCATTTACAGGAGACAGCGGGGCAAGGTGGCTTCAATGTCACACAGCAACTTACTAAAGGGGGTTGTAGCACTTTTGATTTATGTCCAGGGGCCTTTCAGTGACCAGATCCTCAGTGTTTGCTGATCAGCCAGGGCTGAGGATGGAATCCATCCAGCTTCCCAGCCAACTCCCCTCCGGTTAATAGGACTGCCCAAGGGTGTGCTGATAAGCTCATCTTTGCTCTGCCACCTCCCACAAGTCAGGCCTCGCTTTCCAAAGTCATCTTCTTCCACAGTCCTTCCTCTGGCAGAATAACTCCTGCCAATGTGGAGGAATCTGGGGCCCACTCTGATCTCTCCCCTTGCCTTTGAGGTGGGGGAGGGGTCCTATTCTGGTCCTGGCCTTCCTGGCTACATATTCACTGTCCACCTCCTGGTCTGATAGCTTCTGCTCTGCTCCATGTAAACACTCCCTATAGATTGGTTTGGTTTTTTTTTGTCCTAAAGTCTTAAAGGACTCTGGCTAACAGCTCCTTTCTTTGCTGGAAACATTAGGAGGAGGGAAGCAGGAGGAGTAGGGTGAGTGACCAAGAGAAAGAAGGAAGGAGGTACTTGTATTGGGCAGGCTTTGACCCTGAGGGCTGGTTTGAGGACCACCCTCTGTGAAATGCAGGGTGTCCACAGTGTGTTGATGCTGTTTCAAAACAGCCCCCCTCCCACCCCCAGACCCTGCCCCTCCCACACAAGCAGGTCTCCACAGGGTGAGGCCGACTCCCCAGCTGAATATTCATCGCACACCCACCCGCACTTTGATGGCGCCCGTGTGGTCTAACAGTGCCTCTGTTTCTGCTGTGAGGTGTGGGTGATCGTGAACCACCCTTTGGAAATGTTGAGGACTTTAGACTTGACTACAGAAAACACCTAATTCTGCTCTCAGAAGGGTCAGTGGTGAAAAAGGAGCTTTCCTTCAAATCAAGTCTAAAGGGGAAAAAATATCTAACCCTTTAATTTATTAAAAACCCGGTTGAATCCATCTGCTTCTTTGAAATAAACAGAGATAGAGTTAATAGTTTACAGACTTTGGCCGGGGCTTTCCTCTTTCTTTTGTTTATGAAATGTTTTTGTGCCTCACCTTTGAGAAGAAATTTCACACCTCTTTCTGAGGACTTGTCATTACTTTGAAACTTGAGTGAAACCTAGCCTTCAGTTCAGCTGAGGGAACCCTCCCCAGGACTCTGGGGAGTCTTTAAGCACCAAAAACCTCCCAGCTAGCATTACCCCCATTCAGAAAGCATACCCGTCTGAGGTGTGATCATATGTGAGACATCTGAGCAATGTCCAGGGTCACCAGGCAACCCCAAACACACAGGGGGGGGCCCCCAGGAGTGCTGGCCTGCCTTCCCCCAGCAGCAGGCAGCTGCATTCTGGTGTACTACAAACAGGTCACTTTGGCAGCAGTGACTGGGAGTCAAGATGGGACCTTCCACTGTCAGGCGGCACTCTCGCCTCATCATTGTCCCTTTCTCTTCCCACAGCCAGCCAGGGTGGTCCTGATAAGAACTCCCTAGTTCTTAGTGCCTGCTTGCAGGGATAGCTCTTGAGCTCCTGGGGTTCAGCAGTTGGGGATGTGGAAGGAGGTGAATGGGACCCGATAGGACATGGCCTCCCCATCATTCTCTTTCTGGGGTCCACTTTGCACTATTGTTGCCAGGAGGGGTACCTTTATTAATCCCCCTCCCCTATAAATATTCCCCCATCAGCCTCACAACTCTTGGGGTAAGGATGAAGGAGAATGGCAGGCTTCTTTGGGGGCACATTCTTTGCAGGACATCAGTAAGGGCTGCTAGTCAAATTAATGAAAACACAGTTTTCTTTTGCTTTCTGAACAAGCCTGTGCTAATCTCACTGCCCTTCAAGACCTGGCCAGGCTCACAGCCTCCACGGGGCCCCAGGATTTCCCTGAGATCCAGCAGCCTTCACTTAGGTTCAGCAGCACCAGCAACACTGGTTGAGGTTGGGGAGGCAGCGTGTGGGATGGGGGGAGCGCTGGCAAACCCAAGTGCCCCTTCCTGAGTTTCTTCTGCCGCATCTGCTGGGTGGGTTGGAGTCTTGGCAACCCACGCTCCGTTTAACAATTCATGGCATCTAATTGCTCTTTCCTTTTCATTTTATTTAGTAACTGGGTTCAGCCCAGGAAACTCTGGCTTCCAATCCTTGAGTGTTTTGACTCAGGGACCGTAAACTGGCTGATTTCTTGGACAAACACAATCTTGAGGAATTTTTCTCTTTACACAATGATCAGGCTGTGTGAATGTCATGGTTCCCCAATCAGGCCTGGGTAGCTGGAGTTTTTTTTTTTTTTTCCTTCCTACAGACGTCAATCTCCTTAAAATAAATATTCCCTTTGGTTTTGGGGGCCCTTTCCTTTGGATTACTCACCTTTATCTCTGGGATTAGAAAGCAGCTGGAGAGCAGAGATAGGGTTCTTGCACTGAGCAGGAGAAATGGTCACATTAAGAAGCTGGCCTCACAGTTTAGGTTTTAGTGACCCTGAAGTTTGCCCTTGGTTTTGCAGGTTACACTCCTTTGCAGAACTCAGCCATCCACCTGTTGAACTTCCCCCACATTTTGGGGCCACTTACTGCCCCCTTGATCTAACTGCCCCCTCCTCTGGGGCTGTACACAGCCCTCTCTCTTTGCCATGTTTCTGAAGCTAATCTGGACAAATTTTGCGAATTCCTCCTGCTGCAAACCTCTGGCACTCAGACGAAGTCCCACTGTGCAGCCAGGCAAACTGAGACCGTCACAGCACAGCCCTGTTGCCTCTTGGGCTCATCTCTTGTGGCTCCTCTGTGCACATTGTGGTGCAGGCCACCAAACCAGCCCAGGACAGATAAACAGGCCAGGGCAGAACAGGAGGACAGGAAAAAATGGACAGGACAGGCTAGGACAGGCAGGACAGACAGACAAGCCAGGACAGACAGGCCAGGCCAGGACAAGATAGACAGGCAGGAGAGGAAGGTTCTTGTCTTAATGCCTTTGCCTACTTGGTCCCTTCTGCCCACAATGCCTTTTCCCCTCCTTTGTTGGGTTCTCACTCATTCATAAGGATTCATTTCAAACCTGAACCTGTGAGGCTACCTCTACAGCATGCCTCTCCTTCCTAGAGGCTCTTACACCTTTTTTTTTTGAGACCAGGACTCACTAATTTTGCCTGTGGAACCGCAGGCTCATGTTGCCCATGGTAACACAGACTCAAGCAGTCCCCAGCCTCAGCCTCCCAGGTAGCTGGGATTACAGGCATGCACCACCACACCCAGCTATATTTTTTTAGAACTAGGTCTCGCTACATGCCCCTGGTGGGACTCAAACTGTGATCCCTGGCCCCGGCCGTGGCTTCCTAGACTGCCACTAACAGGCATGCGCCACCATGCCTGGCCTCTTACACCCTTTTGATCTAGCCAAGCAGCTACCAGCTTCCTATTGCCATCATCATTCCCATCTAAATGGACTACTAACTGCTCTTAATTTGTCCATTTCTTTTCCCCCTTTTTTGTTCATCTTTATCTATTCCTCCTCCTTTTGGATAATCGTCTCTAGGCCTTCTATAGTACCTCATGTTCTCCAAAACCATAAAGGCTCGTATGCTAATTGGGCTTGTTCAAATAGGCACCGACTAGGGGTATCTCGCTTCAGTAGTGCACATTCTTGTGAGTTAGATGTTGTTCTATCCTTTGCTTATGAGAAAGAATGGTGCTTAGTGAGTTTGAAACATTTTTCAAGGTCTCACTGTTAACTGGGGTACCTCTGGCCCCTCAAGTGCCCCAGTATCTGCCTAGTGATTCAGTCCGTGGCCGTGGGGCCCAAGCTAGACTTGCTGAGATGGAAGTGGAAATACTAATGCAATACTCAGATGACTACTAAGTGCAACAGCTTCAAGACAAATCTGCAAATGTTAGACATCTAAAGACATCTAAAGGAATGAGCACTTGTACACCTTCCCTACTCTTACTTCCTAGAGCACCCCTGAATTTATTGTGCTTTCCTGGCCATGAAACTCTTCCCTGGGGAAAGCTGGCTGCAGTTAGTCTGGGTTGCTTGGTTAAAAAAAAAAACAACAACAAGGGTTTGTTTCTTTAAACTGCAGCAGGAGCGGGTCTGGTAGATTTGGGTGTAGGCTGCTTAGAGTCTATGTGGGGCCAGGTAGCGCTGAGGGCAGAGTGGAAAGAAGTTATGTAAACAGTGTTAGAGGAAAATGGGTGGGGGCACGGGGCCAACTCTGCACCTTGTGGGCTGGAGCAAGCAGAGTCCCAGGCAGCAGGGTGCTGGGTGAGCACCCAAAGCAGAAAGGCCCAGGTGGGGAGTTGCTGAGCCAGGTCGCCAAGCATCAAGTGTGCTCAGCACGCGTGTTTTTGGTAACTCCCACATAATGGTGGAGGTGCCTCCTGGCCCTGTCTTCTTTTCGTAATCCTCTCCTTTCTTTCAGAAAGTCCATTAGAATCGTCCGCCATTACTGGAGCACCTACTATGTGCACATGAGGCACTAGGAGACATAGAATTTGAGACAGAGGCCCTGCCCTGTTCTTCAGAAGCTTATTCTAGGAAAGGGTAAGTCATAGATTCCTACACAGACCCTCTCCCCTAGCAGTTGCTTATCGACCAACCGCTTTTCGGGGTCTCAGGGCCGAAGCGCAGGGAGGCCAAACAAAAGCTCTGTGTCAGGTGGTCTTCCAGGCAGCCTTTCAGCAAAGGACAGAGTAGAAGGAGGAAGGGAAGAAGAGAAAGAAGGTCGGTGCTGTTTTCTGAACTGGGGTCAAGGACAGAGTCGATGAGCAGGAGTCCTGCCTCACCCATAGGCAGCTCTCACCCAGTGTGTTCCTCCAGCACCCTGGTCTCAGCTTCTATTTCTGGACACAACCCCTTTGGCAATTTGAACCTGTGTCTTGCCCAGAAAGTCCAGCATGGGTGTTGCCTTCCTGACCTGGGAATGTGCTTCAGCCCCAGGGCAATTCTCTTCCTGCCACTAAATGGGGAGCAAACACAAGGAAGCCTGCTCCCAGCAGCCACCTGCTCATATTGCTGTACTCAGCTCCCGCTCATAGCACATTTCTTTGTTGCATGCTGAGAAAAAAAAAACCCTGGAGCCCAACGCCTGATAACAGACAGTTCTTGTCAGGGAGAAGTTCTCTTTCACCCCGTTTGCCCCAAGATGCTCTGAAGTCTGGAGAGAGCTGTTTTGTCAAAGTTGAGTGGTGCCCAGAACAGGTTTCTGTGTTTCTACCCTCCTCTTTCTTCTCTTCAATAACAGGAAGTCACCTCAGGCCAGTGTAAATCAGCCACAATACCCAGGGGTTGAATCTAAACCCTCAAAGGGCCATTTTAGAACGTGTCCAGTAGGTCTCAGGGCCCAGCCATTTTCTTTGCTTCCAGGTTTTGCTTACCACCCTCACTCTCATCTGTGGATTTGGACTTCCAGCTTGGTGGGGACAGCTGGATGCAGAAAAAAAAGGGGTGTTTGGGGAACATGCCCCTGCTGCTCCCCCCACACACACCCCAGATTTGAAGTTCGCTGCAGGTGGGCATCGGGCCATAGTGGTCAGAGTAAAATATACGACCTCAGATTCTGGAATCCGTTTGTGGTTTTATGTTATCTGCTCGCTCTTACTGCCTCACAGACAAAGCGGCGGGTTTCATTATGAAAAGTGCGAGTTCTTTGAAAATACCAGTTTGGTTCCTTAGGAGGAATGTCTTTGACTTTATCCAGGGGTGTTCATAATATGTTGGAGAAGATCAAGGTGGCTGGTGGCCTGGACAGGTAGAAAGGAGTATGATCAGGGTGTGGTGCCCAAGTCTACATGTTGGGGTATTGGGATGTTGGGGCTCTGCTTGCGAGCCTAAGCCCCATTCCTGCAGGCAGAGTGATGAGGTAGAGCCTGACTTCTAAGTGGCATAGCTGCTCCTCACCTACCCCAAACCTTGTCTGTTTTTCTTCTCTGTCTTCATTGATGGGGGGTCATTCTCTCTCTCTCTCTCTCTCTCTCTCTCTCTCTCTCTCTCTCTTGTAAATTTGAATTTCTTTCTGTGCAATCAGAAACCAGTACTGATGAATAGTGAATGAATAGATGTGATACCATCTATGGGATGTGGTGATACGGCCTGGCTACCACGCTTCCACGCCAGCCCCCACTATTTCAGCATCAGGAGAAGTTTACAACACTGAATAGACTCCACTAATATTGGTTATTGTGGAAGGAAGGGAGGAATTTAAGCTAATTCTCAACACATCCACCAAAGGGACACTATGGGTGAGACACAGAAGTGATCTTTGATCTGTCATCTCAGAGCCCAGGCCTCCTGCCCCCTGGGTTCTTCCTGGAGGTGGTCTGGGAGCAGACTCCTCTCCTCAAAGTTCTCTGCTGGTACACCATCACCCCAGCACCTTTTTGGGGACTCTCAGTGCAGGCCTTCTTGGAGAAATACATGGGGAGGGGGAAGTGCTCTGGATTCCCCTGTGCTCTGAACTGCTTTGTGGCCCCAGGAAGGAGGTGGTGGGTTGGTTCCAGCAGCTCCCTCTATTGTGAGAGAAGCTGAGAAAATGTGTAGCTTTGTCTTGGGACACTTGCTAAGTTGTGTTCTAGGAGACAGATCATATCTGATGCAACATGAAGCCCCATGAATAGTGAGACAGACACAGAGGTTCTCAGGCTCTGAGACCCTATGGGAAATAGCTATAGAACCCTGCAGCCTGGGAAACTGGCCTGGAGGTTTGATGGAGTGACTAATAGCTTGCGGGGATTGGTTAGGTCCCAGCATTAGCATCAGGGTCAGCCGACCAGCCCCTCTTTGAGCAACACCCCTGGGATAATTTAAGTCCATCTGGAAGAAACTAGACTCTGGGCTGGACTTGGGGCTTACTTCTCTTTCCTGCCTCTCACCCAGCTGTGTGATTTACACATCATTTTGTGTTTTCTGTTGAGAGGTCGCACAGCAGCTAAGAGGTCAGGGTGGTACTTAAGGTACAGCCAAAAATGTGTGTGTGTTGGGGGGAAGGGAGTGGAGTGATGCTGAGGAAAGGAGAAAGAGAAAAGGAGATAGGGAGAGAGGAAAGAAGAGACGAAGGGATGAGAGGAGAGGGGAGAGCAAACTAGGGGTAATGTGAAGGGAAAAGGAGACCACAAAGAAGTTAGGTCTCTAAGATTTAATATTCAAATTTTAATTAATTAAAAAATTTTTTTGAGGTTAGGTCTCACTATGTTGCGTGGGGAACAGCAGACTCTCATTGCCCGGGGTACCCTGGCTGGACTCAAGCAATCCTCAGCTTCAGCCTCCCAGGTAGCTGGGATTACAGGTGTGCACCACCATGCCCAGCTATTTTTTGAGACTAGGTCTTACTATGTTGCCCCGGATGGGTCTCAAACCCGTAGACTCAAGAGATTCCCAGTCTCAGCCTCTCGCCCTAGGCTGGGATTAAAGCTCGCCACTGCAGCCAGCTTAATTAATTAAATTTTAATTAACAGGATGATGTCACATGTGACATTACATAGTCACATTCAATTCCATTTCCTTTTTATAATCTGAATTGGAAAATGGGGTGAAATAATACCACAGACACAAAAGATCTTTCTCCCTCACTTGGAGGTGTTGGTAGCAGTGAGTGGTAGGTGTTTAGATGTTTAAGTGTATGTCCCTGGCCTAGGGCCTTGTTCTTCATTGCTTAGTCAAACGTAGCATCTGCTTGGATAGCGTTTGGAGGGATAAGGTCTCTAAATCCCTAATCACTGTGAGCCCTGAAACTGTTCCTGACACACAGCCAGCTGAGTCCCTGGTGAGCGGATGCTGGTTGTTATTTCCCTTCACTGAGGGCAGGTAGAGCTCAGACTAGAAGAGACCACAGAGGCAGTATGACAACACGACGTGCCTGGGATGATGCTGGTGTGCTTCTTAATTCTGACTTAAGTGTTATGAAGCTCTATCGAACTGATTCCCTGAGATTCAGTTTCTTCCTCTGGATAAAATCAGTGTCTCCGAGGGACTCACATGTTGCATTGCACATGGAAATTGTTCAAGAGATAGAAAGCTTTTTTATAATCTGGTTTAACCATCTCCTTTTGCCCATGTGAAATTAGAGCCCAAATTGGTGCTCCGTGGAGGGAGGCATTCTGTAAACGACTGAGTCAAATTGACAGGTATCCAGAGCACTGAAACCCAAGTTTCTGGACTCAAATTTAGGATTCTTTAGAGCCTTCTTTCTCTGGGCAGCTTCAAGTCTGCTTTCAATCACCCCGACAGCAGAGGCTCCCACATGCTCCCTTTTCCTGAAACAGGCGCTGCTGAGGATGCAACTGGATCCCAGGAGTTTAGATCAAGTTGCTTCCTGGGGACCAGCAGGAGCAGCTGCTTCTCTGATGCAGGCCGCAGGCCGAGGTGGGGCCCATTCAGAAGAGAAACTCACAACCCCAGTGCTCTCCCCGCAGGCCTGGCTGGAGGTAGATAAGCCATCTCCAGGGATGTCAAGGGAGCTAACTGTCCCTCCCTGCTTCCGTGCAAAACCATGACTCAGGAGTGTTCATATCCTCGGGATAGCATGGAGCTAACAATAAGCCAGGACTGAAAAGGCTGGATGAGGGTGGCATGGGGGTGGTGGGAGACTCGGTGGCCCTGGAAGCAAGGAGACAGGACCCTCAGGGATGCTGTGAGCTATGGAAAGGCAAGAAAGAGAAGGGAGGAGGGAGAGTGGGGAGAGAGAGAGAGAGAGAGAAAGAGAGAGAGAGTGTGTGTGTGTGTGTGTGTATAGAGAGAGAGAGAGAAAAAAAAAGCAACCTGAAACAGGCCGGAGGGGAGAGGGGAAGAAAAGTCCTCCTGGGAAGACCTGTCCATGCAAATAACAGTTCCTCTCTGGACTGTTCCCACTGAGACCTGAGCTCAGCCTTCCTCAGAGATGTCACAAATCTCTTCAGTGTTTGGTTCTATGCTCAGGACCCCAAATCTTCATGTCTGACTTGAATCTTATTCAAGTTCGGTTAGGATCTTGCCTGTCTCTAGCAGCAGGATGTTGGTGTTCTTTGAAGGAGCCCTCCAGAGCTGAGGGCCAGGAGGTGGGGTGTGAGGGGTTGGAACGCTGTCTCATTGTAAACCAGTGCATCCCTTTCCAGCTATTTTAAGTACTAGGTTTCTGCTTAAGATTTTGTTTTTGCCTAAAAAAAAAATTGGCAGCCACTTTCAGGTTAAAGCTATCTTCGCCTAAAAATGAAAAGTCCCAGTTTAATGCATCCCTCCCACATCAGTGTACACCTCTCTTCTCTCTTTATCTCAACATTGCAAGCTCCTTCCAGCCATTTGGACGCCAAATCGCCAAGTGCCCTGTAGTATACATGCCCATCTACATGCAGGTGAGCTGCCATCTGCAGCCTTTGGAACACCTTCTGTGGCCCTTTTTCTTCCCAACTGTGGAAACCTCAGTCCCACTCTGGTAGCACCTGGGCTGCTA
This sequence comes from Uropsilus gracilis, assembly GCA_004024945.1. Classification (NCBI taxonomy): domain Eukaryota; kingdom Metazoa; phylum Chordata; class Mammalia; order Eulipotyphla; family Talpidae; genus Uropsilus; species Uropsilus gracilis. The sequence goes on along the minus strand of PVHY01012680.1, from coordinate 14,680 downwards.
TAGCACCTGAATAGCTCTTCTTACCTGCCCTTCCTCCCCTTCTATACCATACATCATCATCAACCTTCTTTTTCCTTCTGTGCTATGATGGCATCTTTTTGCACAGTGATCCATGACCCTTCATGGGAATCTTCAACCAGAATTCAAACCCTGCTCCCTCTTAACATGGTCCCTGCCAGTTGCTTGTCTTATCACTCCACCCCTCAGATCCATCACTTAATCCTGTTGTGCTCCTCAGCCCCACCTCTACCCCTGCACGAGGATGCAAACCTGTCCTGTTCTTCTCCAGGAACCCTTGCAATCTTCAGTCTGCAAAGAAGAGCTTAGTATTTGGTTACAAACAGATTAAGCATTGCTTACCTCATGTCCTGGATACCACCCATACTGTAGCCCCCCACCCCCCTCCAGTTAGAGGTTCCCAGACCTTAGGTTCTCCAGAGCTCAATTCCATTTACTGTTCCCCTAGAGGGGACTCTCTAGGAGCCTCTAGGACCTTCATGGGGCTCCTGAATCACAAATCTTAGGGGGTGCAGGCCTCAACTTTACATAGATGCACATCCATGGCTTTGGGTTACTTTTAAGGACCAGACCGTGACCCTTCAAACCAGGGTGTTTTAGAGGCTCCAGTCTTTCTAAGTGTTCAGAGGGACCCAGGTACATTCTGATCTGTGGCACTGGAGCCATGGTGGCCTTGTTACTTCTTTGAGAGGATGGATCACTTCCACCTGGGGCTTTGCACCTGACATCCACTATCTTTCACTTGTCCTTAACTTCCAGGGGAACATTAAAAGCCACTTCCTAGCCAGGCATGGTGGTGCACATCTGTAGTCCAAGCTCTGGGAAGCAAGAGGCTTCAGATAGCTTGAGTTCTCAGGTTCAAGACTACCCCGGGCAACATAGCGAGACCTGGTCTCAAAAAAAAAAAAAAAAAAAAGTAATTTCCTAGGAGCGCTTTTCCTGACTGAGTCACATTCCTTTGTTACATGGGTAATGAGCATCCTATATTATTCTTCCCTGGCACATTATCAGAAGTGCAATCATATGGTTGATTCCTTGTCAGCACACTCTGTCCAGTGGGTCTGATGCATGGTTTGGACAGTGACCTAATCTTTATTATTTTCTGCTCTTTTCCTGGCACTGGATAGACATAGTTTCTGGCTCAGAGCAGAATATATTTATTGAGAAACTGTAGAAGATATACTGTGGATTTGACTGGCAACTTAGAGTGACTTGTTGGTACAAGCCCTAAAAATCCCATCTCCCAAACATACCACTGGAGTCCTTTGCCTTTTACTTGGTGTTGGTCCAGGAGTCAGCTTGGAGAAGACAACTCTGCCCTCCTTGAAAGAGAAAATAGGTCTCTGGCTAAAATTCTCCATTCTTCCAGTATCATGGAAAGCCCCTTCTCCATCTCCAGCCTTTACTTTTCCTATACTGCTTACCTGCCACTCTCTCTCCCAATCCTGGCACAGATTGAAGGTAGGTAGACAAAGGAACACAAAAGAGAACACTTCTGATAAACTAACCATCTCCTTTCTGAGCCAGTTTCTGCACTATTTTCTGGTTCCCAGGGAGGCATCTCAAGCTAGATGTGAGGAGAGGCAGGAACAGAAATGGGGCAGAGCTGGCAATCAGATGGGACAGAAGTAGTCATCCCAACAGGAGCACAGTCACAGGAAAGCCAAGGGAAACGGGGCTGGGATGTTGAGAGATTTTTCAGCATCAGCCTGTCCACAAAATATCTCTACTGTCCATCCATCCATCCATCCATCCATCCATCCATCCATCCACCCACTCGTCAATTGATCAATCCATCCACCCAACATGTTCACTGAATGTTACTGTCCTGCGTGTTCTCACAGAGATCACCATCTAGCAGGGGACTCACATCCCCAAAGATATTAATGAGTTACAGGTGGATCTTAGAGTGAATGGTCCTGTGGTAGAGGATTGTGGGATCCCTGCTTTGGACTTGAAGGTCATGGAGGACAGCAGTAATAGGAGGTGATCACATTGATCTTGTTCCCCTGCATCCCTGCTGCTGGTTGCTCTTTCTTTTTTTTTTTCATTCATCCCCAACCCATTTTATTTGCATCCCTATTTTTTCAGGTTCTCCTTCTGTGATCGTTTGTCTTTGGTTACTATTTGTCAAAAGGTTTGAAAACCTGGAGACTTTACTTTCTTTCACTTGGCTTTTTCCAGTGAAAACCCTGAGCTCCCAAGTTCTGGATCCTCCCCCAAATCATCAAATTTGAAGTTTCAGTGAAGACCTGATTTGTAAGTGCCCCCATTCCTTTGGTTCTCTCTCTCTCTTCCCTCCTCCCCACCCCCCTTCTCTCCCTTCTTTTACTCGTTCTTTGTGCTCTGATTTTTCCTTCCTCTCTTCCCTGTGTTCACAGACTCCCAGGACAGCCTCTCTTGCTGGTTTATCTTTCCCCAGGCACCTGGGAAGACCTTGTTTCAATTATCACCTCACATATGGGTCAGGTTGATTTACCACAGCTCTATGCCTGTCACTTCATCCTTCCCCTGCTCTCGTTTTATTTTTCTTTGTTGTTACACTCATGAGAGAAGGAACTTGGCAATTTCCTTTTCCTTCTCTAGGAAAGGGTGCCTGTGGAGCGCGGGAGGACCCGGAAGTGCTTGGACTGGGCTTTTTGATAAGTGATAGCTAGCTTTGTTAAATTCTCCCACTTTTTCTGTCTTGATGCAAAATTCTTCAAGAATAAGTCATGTCTGAGTGCCCTCATTCTCTCCCGAGACTAGGAACACTAAGCTCTTGTGACCAGTTAGGTGAAGTCGCCCAGGCTCACCATGGAATACATATGACTGGGTATGAACCAAAGGAGGCCATTGATTAGCTGTGCAACCTTGGGAAAGCTTCTTCATCTTTCTGAGCCTCATTTTCTCATTTGTTAAATGGAACCAAAATAACAATTACCTCATAGATTGTTCCTGTGTGTGGACTGAATCTATTAAAGTTGCTAAAGCACCTGGCATGGGGCCAGATGCTTACCCTATCAATTATTAAGTACATACTAAGCACCCCACACTCAATTCTGCAGACTACCCAGAGTCCGAATCATGTGTGGGGTCAGGGGAGGGTGCAGGGGAGAAGCAGTCAAATTGGGGAGATCAATTACAGACAGAGACTCCCTCCTGCCCAGGGGGTCTGGGTCTGAACTAGGGGTGGAGGGCCCACGGCCAGATCAGCTCCCCAGGAGCTGGGGCACACATGAAAGCCCATTACACCTCAGGAACCATCCCGCTGCGCCTACATCTGGATACTCTTAGATCTTTGTCTGGATTCCTTCTGCTTGTCTTGAAGAATCACTTATCAGCAACAAGCAGACCTGGGCTTTGGCTTTCTTCTCTGTGGCCCAGCCCTACTGCCTTCCTATCCATAAACAAGGTGGAGCAGGAGGCAGGAAGGTTGCTCCAGGGCCTGCAGGCCAGGGTGGCCGGTGCTCTCCTTCCTCCGCCTGGTCACAGATGCTGCCTTCATGATGCTAAATCAGGACTTTCTCTCTTGTGTTCTTTTCCCTTCGTTCCCCATGTCTTCAGATGAGAGGAGCTTAGGGATGGAAGGAAATTTAAAAACCATTGCAAGATTGTGCAGGTTGAAGGCTCTCAGCAGCCTCTGCTCACCATTCCTATCAAAATGCTTCTGCCATCCAACCCTTGCCCCAGGCTTGGTTCCACTTTCTGAGCTTAGCTAGACCCTTCCATTCCTCACACCAGGGCACTTGTGAGTCAGCCTCTGTTGTTTTCTCCCAAGGAGATGTTCTGGGCGAGAATCCCAGGCCTGGAGTAGGGGGAGTCGGCGCCAATCAATACAGAAAAAACACTTGCTATAGTGAAGCTTTACAGAGACTGAATGAACTGTGCTAAGTCTCAGTCTGGGTTTTCCCATTCTCCTCAGGGATGGGGACACCTTCCCTCCCTCCCAGCTTCTTGCTTTGCCTCCCTCCCTGACTTTCAGGATGCTACTATACCTGTCCTTCACTCATCCAGTTAGGCTCTTCTGCCGGCTCGTCTTCTCCCCTTTCTTCACTTTACAGGGTCCCTGACTTTTAGCACTTTTTTATTCTCTTCTCCTTCTTGGTAAACTCATGGCTTCAGACTACATCTGGGAACTGGCAGCTTCACGCTTATCATCTAGCCCAAATTTCCTTCAACTCCAGACAACTTGTAAAATTCACAAAATGGGCCTCTTGGAGTTTACGAGGTCACAATGGGACAACCAGCTTCCTGCACATACAACCTTGTCTCCTCCGCTGTGCTTCCAGTTGCTGAGGTCAGAACGCCTGAATTGTGTCTTGGAACCACACTTAGCGTGTCAACAAATCCTGCCAACTCTACTTTTGTGCTAGATCAAATCTAAAGCTGCTTTTTCCCTGCATTGCCTCCTTTCTAGACTCAACCACCACCTCCTCCACCCCTTGCCCAGGTCTCTCATGGTGTTCTCAGTGACATCCTCATCACCTGCCCCATCTGCCCTTACTCTCTTCTTGGCATCTCTTTGATTCACAGAACATGGTTCTCTTCATCTCTCTTTTTCCTCATATCTTCTCTCAAGTGTCACCTCCAAATCTAGCCTGCTATTGTGACAGAAGGGTCTGGATTCCAAGGAAAGGAGAGGTTTCAGGTTCTCGTCACCCAAGGGAGGGTGAAGTTGGC
>PVHY01012680.1:0-5000 GCA_004024945.1 Uropsilus gracilis | reverse complement strand
AGAGGAAGGCCTGATGGCGATTCTCTGCTTTAAAGACAGAAACAGAACATTGTTCCTCCAGGCTTTGATTTAATGGCCAAAAACGGTTATAGGAAACTGTTCAGCAGATGTTTTATGAAACTCAGAAAAGATTGGGTCTTTTAGAATGGCTATTTTTAGACAAATGCTTCCTACCATTGGAGTTTGGTGCTCACAAAAGGGACAGAAAATGGGAGAGAGAGTGGGAGCGGAGCAGAGGGAGCTTTGAACATGTTGATGATCACATTTTCTTTTTCCTTATATTTTCACATGAATCTAATGTACTCAGGAGCAAGGGAGGATGGGGTGGAGAAGTGTTTCCAGGGAGGAAAGGGGCATTTTAGTTTCCTTTCTAAAATGAAGGTTTCCAGGATGCAAGAAAAATATTTCTCATGATTCTCTACTAATGTGGCAATAACGTGAGATGTTTGTCTTCCTTCACTTTCTTACCTCCCTTTGATTGAATAAAACTTTTCCCTGTCTTCCTTTTCCTATTGCCCTGTTACCCATTTTTATTTTAAGTCACTCTTCACACCCAGAGCAGACATTTCCTCCCCTAGCAAGCCTTCTATGATCTTTTTAGGATTAACTAATATCCCTGAATCATGATGCACTACTGGTCACACTCCAAACATGACATAGATTGCTTAGCTTTACTCTTTATATATGTGTCTGTTTTCTCTCATCGATTGGATGCTCCCTGAGGTTGGGGACTTGGTTTTGTCCTTTCATATTCATTGTATAATGCTGTTTTTTTTTTTTTTTTTCTGAGACTAGGTTTTGCTATTTTTGCCCATGGAACTGCAGGCTCACGTTGCCCGTGGTACCATAGACTCAAGCAATCCCCAGCCTCAGCTTCCCAGGTAGCTGGGATTACAGGCGCACCCCACCACGCCCAGTTAATTTTTTGGGACTAGGTCTCGATGTGTTGCCCCGAGTGTGACACGGACCACAATCCCCAGATCCCACCGCAACTCCATAAGCTGTCGCTTACAAGCATGCACCACCATGCCCAGCTTTTGTATTATGCTGTTTAGTACAATCATTGGCACAGAAGAAATGTTGATTGAGTGAAGAAGAATTATTGGTGTATACGAGTTAGAGGATTTTACCTAGCTGAAGCAGTTTACTGAACCTATTGGAAGAGAAATTAATCTATTTTTTAAATCTCTGCTGTCCAAATCAAGCCAAGTTGTGCTACAGATATAATAGATAAAATGGTATCAGGCTTGGGATGTTGACTCTTGTTTCCTGGAGACCGAAGCTTTGGGAGTTAAAGAGGTGATGTGAGAACTTTCAGAGTTGGGTATTCAACTCAAAATCTTTTATTTTTCTCTATTCCACCAGAGGTAACAATATTCTCAGGGACAGGACTTTGTAAAAGCAGGGGACAGATGCTCTGTGAGATGCTCCCTTCCCCCTGTAAGGGTGAAATGCAGCAAATTTTCCCTTCTTCACTGCTTTTCCTGAAGTCATATCCAGAAGACAAAAGCAGGGCCCCAGATGTACTTGGTCAAATAACCTTCTCAGTTCTCACTAATTCTATAACCTCTGGCTAATACCTCAAAGCCAAGTGAACAGTATGAAGGTTAGTAACATCCAATTTTCTAGAAGGTTCTTGAACTCAGGCTCTCATTTCACTTGGACCCTTACTCACCACAGTCTCCCTGATTCCTCAAGCCCTGTGGAGGATGATTCAGAGAGCATGGTTAACTGACTGAGGCTAAGTTCTGATGTCTGCCAAGTGGCATGAGGACCCAGGACCATGGCACTACTCAGGAGTTTCTGGAGGCTGAACTTGGGCACTTCTACATCCTCTCACTTTCCCAATGCTACCATTTGTTTTGAAGACTTAACTATGGTGTGTTTGCTGTGTTCATAATGCTGGGGAATGATCTCACTTATCTTTAAGACTTTGTTTTAAAGCACAAGTTATAAAAATGCTTCCTTATTATTAAGAAACATTCTCTACTTATGTCTTCAGCTCTAAGAACAGACTTCTATTCTTTTACCTTTTTACTCAGTAAAGTTTGTATAAAGTTGAATAGACTTGCTCAAAGTCACCCTGTGAGAGAAGGAAATGCTGAACTTCAAACACAGGCTTATCTGAAGGCAGAGACCAGGCTCTCCTAGTTTTCCATTGACTTCCATTTTCCAGTGGTTTTGGGTTGGTGGTTCCCATGGAGCTCTCTCTATGGACCTTCCCTCTACAAGCTTTGAGCACTAGTTCAGTTTAACTTTTCCCAGAGTCCTCTCTCTCTCTAGGATACTTCATGACATCTCTTATTCCAACAACTAAAATCAACAAGCAAAGAGACATCCCTTGTTAAGGGCAAGTGGCCTCAAGTAGAAGAAATACCTATAGATATGGAATGCCAATGACTTTGAGTGATGTTTTTCTAGCAAAAAGAGCAACAATACATGGTTGAGAGCTAATATATTGTCCAGTAGACATAGCCTTTACCCAATTATTGTCATGATGATTTATTTACCTTGTGCTTATGTTATGACTGAACCTTTGCTACAAAGCTCAACAAATATTTATTTAGTACTTCTGTGCCAGTCAGGCTGGACCAGTTATGCAATGGTGATAAGTGTCAAATCTCAGCAACTTGAAGGAACACTTCTTACCTGTGCTATACAGACATGGTAGGCTGGAAGGGACTTCAGTATCTGAGCTATTCTGAGGCCCAGCAAGACAAGCAGCTGTCACCTAACTCATGCCAGAGAGGAAGTCAGGATGATTGTTAACTGTTCTTAGGTTCTCCAAGTTTCTGTCAGAAATGTAAAGATTTCATTGGTGAAAGCAAATATCACAACCACTCCCTATTTCCAGGGCACAGGGAGGTGAATCCAGATTGGGAAAGAGCTATAAGATTGAGTGAACAAATTTGACATGCTTAATATTACATAGATATTGTTAGACAAACAAAATGAGCATGGATCCTGATCTTTCGGGTATGCAGGTGTTTATGTAGCTGGGGAGCTAGCATTTACCACACATGACGTGATTGGGAAACATTAGGAGTTGGTGTAAAATGATGTTCTGCCAAACCACAAGAGAAGGAATTCAGGGTTTCAGATATTGTGTTCCAGGCCCCAAGGAGGCAAATGAGAGCTATTTGATCTGTGGAAAACACTCTAAATATGTGATGCTCCAATAAGGAGAGCAACTTGGGAATAAACTTGGGAGATGAAAGAATCCTTAGAGGCAATAAAACTGAATTCCTTAACTCTTTTCCCTTCTGACTCTTGACTAGCCTCCACTAAAAAAGTAGATCTTCTTGTTTCTTGTTTTCCTGATAAGCTACTTGTTTTCCTGATAAGCTCTTTAAGAACCTATCCTACTTTATCTTTCATTTTCAGGTCTTATCAAAGATCTCCAAGCAGAAGGGCTTATAGCATGTTGTTTGGGGGAGGTGACCCAGCTGAGCTTTGGTAACAGTTTTTCTAGAGGTAAGAGACGTTGAGGCCACCCTTGGAGTGTCACCAGCATCACAGTGAGGTTTATTTTTTCTTCTGTGCTTTCCCCAGACCATTCACTCTTACCCAGCCTCAGGACACCCCTTCTCTTCCCTGGACATCGTCTTACCTATACCATTAGGTCTAAACACCCTAAAATGAAACTTCCTGGTCCTCTACCACAGTAATGGTACAGAACAAATTTACTTCCTTGCCCAGATCAGAGTCAGCAGAGCCAAGAATCCTAAAAACACTGATTTTCAATGTCAAAGGAACCTATCCAGATTCTCTACTTTACCATTATTGCCTTCTTTGTTTATTAAGATTTGGAGAGCTTAGGAACTTAGGAATCCCTCCCAAGGCCTTCTAGAATTCACTGGAAGATCTGGGCTAGTGTCCAGACCATTCAACTCACATTTCACTGAATCTGTGCTCTGTATTTACAGATGTGCCTTTCTGTTTAGATTTGTTGATAAACTTTACAGCGATACCTAAGACCTTATGTTTTTCCATTTATGTTAAAACTATGTTTAAAGCAATGCAGAAACAACTAAAGGAAAGCAAAATGATGCGGTTTACATGTGAGGAGGAAAATAAGACTACACCCATCATAAACATGAGATAATATAGCAAACCTCTGCTCACCGAGGAAACTTAACCTACACGAATGACATCAGTGATCTGTGGGGACCAGTGGGAGGCATCTTGAAGTCTCACATGAAGGGTGACACGAGTGGCCAAGCTCATATTTTTTAAAATTAATTTATTTGTCATTTTTTGATTGTGCGCGTATACACACACACATATATATATACACAAAACATATATATACATATACAAACATATATATTATATCTTTGTTTATCCTGATATTCTCCCATCACCTTATCACCCATGCACCTTCTTTATTTCTTGGGCCCTCCCCCTGCCCCGATTTTATTCTCCTCCCCCTCCCTTACAAGCTCATATTTTTGTTAGAAAATATGTGGAAAACAGGTGAGATTTGAAAGATTTTCATCAAATCCTAGTTGTATCTGATTTCTGAGCTGCAGTTCTGTTATCTGCGAACTAGGCTAATAATCACATCTGGCCCCAATTTATATGGTTGCCCCCAAACATCAAAGAAGATAATGAGAATGAAGTTTCTGGATGAACTACACAGATCTGAATTGTTGATCCATGAGGGGAAGCACACAAGAGACTGTTTCCCCTTCTGAGTTTAATGCAGGGATAGAAAGTGGAATTATCTATGGCCTTCCACTGCTTCCCAGCTCACCATCAGTTGAGTTTTGATAGGAAAACAGAGAGAGAGAAGAGAGAGAGAGGGGAAAGAGAGGAGAGGGGAGAGGAGAGAGAAGAGAGAGAGGAAAGAGAGAAGAGAGAGGAAAGAAAGAAATAGGGAAAAGAGGCAAGAGAGGGGAGAGAGAAAGAGAGGAGAGAGGGAGAGAGGAAAGAGAAGAAAGGGGAGAGGAGAGAGGAGAGAGAGGGAGAGAGAGAAAAGAGAGGGTAAGAGAGGAGAG
>PVHY01012679.1:0-43665 GCA_004024945.1 Uropsilus gracilis | reverse complement strand
CCCCCCCCCCCCCCCCCCCATGCTAAAGCACTCTTGCTTCTGTGATTCAGAGAACTGGGTTGGGAATAATGGATCCTTTCACTCTGAGATGGATGGTATGAAGTACCTGGATCCATGGATCCAACGCTATGTTCTTAGTGACAAAGCAAATTCAGAGTATGTGTTCTCCAAGAGAATAAACCAGCTTTATTCTTGCCCAGGGAACTACACTGCTCCAGTCACCTCGTTTCTACCACTTCTTTCCTTCATGGGTTCCTGCATCTGTAACTCAAATAGTAGAGAAGCCAAAGGCAACCACTGATGTTTGGGAAAGGGAGATTTTGGGAATTCTCAGGCACATAAACTCATACTCTCCTGCCTTCCCTTTTCCTTTAAGCTGCACCTGGGCTTTTTGACACCTTGACTTTTCAATTCACTCTCTAGGAAGAGTCTCTAGTCTCTAGAGACTGAAATACCAAATTTATCTCTGTGTGTATATATAGGTAAAGGCATAAACTACAGAAGATTCAGGTGAGAAAATGACATTACCTTTCACTCATAATGTAGGAGGATCATACACACATGCACACAAGAAAAAATCAGAGGGAAAAACTATCATGGACAAAGTAAACACCTGGCTCAGAAGGAAGTTTGAGAAACAAACTCTCAGCCTAAGGAAACTTCTCTTGATCTCGAGAATTTTGGTATTTTCCTCATGTAGAAAGGTCCAGTTAAAAGCTAGGCAAAATGAAGGAAAGCTCACACTTGGGAGAAATTCCAGAACCCCAAGGATAAAGAGCAAACCCTAAAAGCTTCAAGAGGGGAAAGAAAAGAAGTCCATCTTGAACTGGAGCTGCGCAGAGATGCTCCACACTGACTACAACACACACAGCTGAGTTTTCACTGCTTTGTGCTTTAGTGACCATGTGTGCTTAGTGCCCGCGCAGAAGCTCATTGATCCATTCAGTCTTATTTTATGGAAACAAGTAGGGTGTTTTCAAGTACAACTCAAGTAGAAAACACACATGTATCTTCTGGTTCAGTGTACCAGCAAATATCTATAACCCTCCATAAGACCTCTCAGACCTTGCCTGTGTTTATCAAATTGTGAAAAGCAGGACTCTAGGTCCATGTGAACATAAGTGTACAACAGTAACAACAGAACACGGAACTGCACTGCTAAGCAGAATTAAACATTTTCTCACTTTGGACCATGCCGGGTAGTTTATTTGTGAATTTCCAAACACTGGTTCCTAAATTACACAGCATTTGTCAAATGTGCTGCTTCAACTTACCCTCTCAAGAAAGTATAGTGAGTCTAGGGGTAACTTCCAGATGACAAATGTTGCAGTGAGTAAGGAGCATGTTAAATGACAGCTGGAGGATTCAGCCTGCTGCACCCAGAATCGAGAAATTACAAGATAAATAACCAGCGTCTCCAACAAAGATGTAGCATTAACCAAACATGATGGGGCTGATCTAGAATGACGTAAGAAAAATCAACTATCACTTGTGAAACTTCATGAATTATGACTCAAATGAGTCAAATATGAACAGACATTTTTGAGATTTAACAAGAAAATTGAACATGAGCATTAAAATTGTAAAAAGTAAGTCATTAGTTTTATTGACTGTAATAATGGTATTATGATTATGTTTTTACTTGTGAAGCGATCCATACTGAAATATTTACAGGAAAAATGATAACATGGGATTTTCTTTTACATATATATTTAATATGAGGTTTTTGTTTTACATGGGCATGTTAGCTTTGTGGAAAGTTATTTCCTTTACATTTATTATTTGTGTACTTCTTTAAATGAAGTTTTACTTTAAAAACTTCACGAAGCATTAAATTTACTGGAATTTCGTATCTACAGATAACATGTATAGATGCTTAGAAAATCAGTTTATACTTTGAAGTGTACATAGTATAAAGTATGTCTTCCTCTCCCTCACCACTGTATCTGTTTCTTCACTCAGAGGCAGTGTATGCTTCCAGCACTTGCCTGAAAATATTTTTATACAGGTGCAAGTAAGTATATACATGCAAACATGTCTTAGACATAATTCCAGGTCAGTATGTATCTCTTCTAATTTTTAGTGGTTACATATTATTTTAAAATATAACATATTTTGACTTGTCACCTAATGCTGGACTTCTCTTTACAATTTTTGTTACTGTTCATACTGCCTCTGTTGGACTGCCTTACCTGTGTAAGATTTTGAAACAATATATTTTACAAAATTTTCCTCCAATATGTTTTTACAAATTGACCTCCATTTCCACCAATTAGTATATATCAGAGTGCTCAAGTTTACAATGTATTGAGGTATAAATAGTAATGCTCTCAAGGAGAGACTTAAAAATACATTGAACTTTGATTATAACAATTCTTGTTTAAATACCTTCAACAAGGAAAGCATGACTTGTTTACGTATAAAATTAGTACAGAGAAATGTCAGTGGAAATACTTCTAGAATAAAAACTTTTCTTTCAAAATGATACGTGTGCTAAATAAAAATAAATATTGGAAAAATCAAATCTAAAATGATCCTTATGAAACAAAATTAATGAAATAAACTCAAGATTTTGAAGGACAGGATTGTTTTTACTTTGATGTTTCTCTGACCCTACCCCAGTCTCTGGTTTTTCCTCTCTTAGACTTTCAAAAATATGTGTAAACCTCTCAAGGCAGACTTGCTTCTTGATAATAGGTCAACACTATTTGAGTCCTTTGAAGAGCCTGCAGTTTTAAAAGGCACTCTGGTTCAGGGTTAGTGTGGGGTTTTGGGGGCAAAGTTTATTAGTCCTTGGGGGTAAGTAGGTGGCAGTACAGGGAAAACTTTGTATTCTTTAGTCAGCCTCTTTAATGAGAATTCTGCCTCTCTATCCAGATAAAAGCATATATCCTACTGCTACAATATTTTGCATACTATTCATAAGGCTACTAGGTCCTTACAGTCCTTGACTTGGAGGCAAGAGCCTTCCAGAACTCATGGAAAGAATAGCAACACTTATAGCTTCCTTCACCAATAATTCTAACACAACTGATACTTTCATTATCCCACATGAAACATAAAAAAACAGGTTTGGAAACATAAGGTAATGCTGAAGTTTAAATAAAAAGGTCTAGAATCCTTAATGGCTAACACAATTTTGAAGTAGAAGAAGTGGGAGGAATCAATCTACCTAATTTGAAGTCTTACTATATGTCTATATAATCAAGACTGTGGTATTGGCAGAGACACAGTAAAGTGTTGGCGCAATACTGTGCAGAAGACAGAGTGCTAGATGAATTTAATATTTTATTTTATATTCATACATTTTCTTGATATAGATGAAGTCATCGAGGTATAGAGCAATTAAGCTGCCGAAGTGAAATCTGAACCTCTTATTATTGGTCTGGTTTTGTGATGTTTGTTCCAGTATTTCAAAGCCACAAAAGTATCAGTGAGCAGAAAGGAATGTAGTTTCAAACAAGGTATGAATGGAAGAGTAGGGGTAACAGTGAGTGGGAAGTCTGGGTGCATAGAGTGGGGTGAGAGTAAGGAACAAGTGGAAATGTGTATTTTGGGACAGGGGAATGAAATGATGAAGACCTTGTTTTAGAAAATTTAGTCTGAATGTAACAAGCCAAATGTATTAATTAAGAGAGATTGGAGACTGGGAAATTAGCCAAAACCCAGAAAATTAGCATGAAATTGTGGCAGTTACACAAGATGGAGGAATTGAGGGTTTGGTATGAAAGGAAGGAATGGGTGGATCCAAGAGGCCCTGATTGTATTTATTTAGTTTAGCAAATATTTACTGAGGGCTTTCCATGGTCCTCATATGGTGCCAGGCCTAGTGCAACAGTGATAAATAAGACGGACCCAGCACTTGCTCTGGGAGATTTATAAAAGCACCCATGGGTTGATGTAGAGTGGGGGAGAGATGAAAGGAAACAATTTGAATCTGGAGGTCATATTCTCCAGACACTGCAGATAGTGTGAAGTTGCTCTTATTTCTGATTTCATATCACTGAGTTTGAGTCTCGAGTTTTCCCTATTTCTTCTTAGATAAAAGTTTTGCATAAAGGAAAGGGTGGGTTAGAGCACTATGATGCGTAGAAAAGAATCATGATTTTTATATCTCAGAATCTCCAATACTTTTTGAATGGGGCTTGTGTGTGTGTGTGTGTGTGTGTGTGTGTGTGGCTTCCCTAATGTAAAATAAGTGGGCTATCTTAGAATTAATTGAGGTCATCTAATGCTTACTGCATGCTAGAATTACAGTGGGGGGAAGTTTTTACACACCACCCAATCCTGACTTTCATCCCAGACTAGTTAAATTAGAATTTCTGTTGGTGAACCAAGGCAGGATTATTTTTTAATTTTCTCAGATGATCTTGATAGACAGGGTAGGGAACTACTGGTTTACATCCTCTTTTATACCTCTAATGTCCTTTCCACTTCTGAAGAAGCCATGACTCTCTGGGGCAGAAAATTAAACGTTCTTAAGGTTGCATTTTATTAGTGAATAGGGCAGATGGTGGGAGTTTAGAATGCTGACGGTTATGTATTTATACTTTAAACACATAACTAGATTTATATTTTATAGTCCAAATTTAAGGAAAAGTGTAGATCTTGTAATGACTAATTACCTTTAGATCATATGAGATTTCAAAGAAAGGAGAGGTACCGTGTGTGTGTGTGTGTGTGTGTGTGCACGTGTGTGGTGTGTGTGGTATACATTATAGGTTTGCTAATCCTCAGAAATATTTCTAGTTCTATGAAGAGCTGTAATTGAATATTTTTCCATTAGATGGAGCTATATCTTTATTACAAGAGAATTTAAAAGAATTTTATAGAATGAATTTTAAAATGAAACAGAAAGGAATTGTAAATTAAAATTATTTTTAGAGTAGTCATGTTATTTCTGATTTTTGAAATATCTTGAGCTATTAATATGGGTGGTTTGGCACAAGTATTTTATTTTATATACTGTTGAGATAAAGTACATTTATTACAGTTCTGTTGTTCATGACTTCCTTCAAAGGGGCCTAAACCAAACTCTAGTTCTAGAAGAAAAGCTATAGTAGCATTTTAGTTAGGTTATTTCTAGATTCAGGTCCATAATCATTTGCTTGTAAATCTGAAACCCCAAAAGTTGATTTTTTTTAAACTGAAAAATCAGGAAATTCAGTTAAATTTGAATTCTACTTATTGAATGACTTTTCTAGTATAAGTGTATTCCACGGAATATTTCAGACATTTACTAAATATATATGTAAATAAATATACGTTTTTATTTATTTAAAATTCCAAATTTATCCAAATTTCCATTGAATTGGTTATTCTGTTTTTCATTCTGAAAACCAAAATTTTTGTCACTTTAATGAACAAAATATGTAACCTAAATTGATGTGGGTCTGTTTATAATCACTCAGTGTGAATATTTGCCTATATCACTACAGAAATGTAAATGCATTTGATTACATATACTTCCTTGACTTCATTGGAAATGTTGCATAATATGTTATTTGTGTAATTTTATATTCTTAAGGTCAGAAAAAAACTGAAAGTCTTGTCTTCAAGGCTTTTAAAGAAGAGATTATGAAGCTGTCATAAATTTGTTTTAGTGAAGAAGAAAAACAGGTGTGCAGAAAAGTTATTTCTGAAGGTACTGTAAGGAATTTAAAAATCTAAAATTAGGTCATCATGGATAATATGAAAAAAGTATCTTGATTTTCTTCTTCAAAAAACTGCAGAAAATAGCATGGAGGGCAGGGCATCTGCATTTCAAACTGGAAAAAAAAATGGAGAATCATTTAGTTATCCCCAGCAAAATAAAGTCAAATTAGACTCTGGTAGTGAGGTGCCATTTTTCATTCCATTCAAGCAAAATAGGCCCTCTGGAGGGAGACTACCTACTTTCTTCAGCATTGTATTACAGAGTGTTGCTCATTTTGCTCTCTAG
The DNA here is from genome assembly GCA_004024945.1 of Uropsilus gracilis. Classification (NCBI taxonomy): domain Eukaryota; kingdom Metazoa; phylum Chordata; class Mammalia; order Eulipotyphla; family Talpidae; genus Uropsilus; species Uropsilus gracilis. The sequence goes on along the minus strand of PVHY01012679.1, from coordinate 37,724 downwards.
GAAATACTTCCTAGTTTGTCTTAAATCTCCTGCTTTCATTAGATGCTAAATGGCATCAATGTTTATGACCATTTAAAGAATTGCTCATCAACACCTTTACAAATATGTCTCTATCTTACCAAGTGCTATTGGTTTTCTTCTTAGATTTCTATTTCCAGCTTAAACAATCTCAATTTCCTTAAAAAAAAGTTTCATCATACTATTTCCAAGATATTATTATTACAGAACAACAAACCTTAATCTTTACTGGACTTTTGTATTAAAGCATAATATGTAGAAGGATGACCTTTCTGTGGGGATCTCTTACCCACCTCCCTCTCTCATGCTCCCGAACAGTGTCAGTGTTGATGATCTGTCTAGTAGGTCCTTTTATATAAAGTCCATTCCTGTAATAACTCTGAAATTGTTTTTTTTGCCAAATAAATTATCTACTATTTCCATATACATATATCTGTGTGTGTATATATGTATGTATATTAAAAATATAAATATGTTTTGTCTCTATCTTTCAACATTCTAAAACCAACTTAAAGTCTGATTGTATACTCTTATATTGTCAGTAAGTTAGCAGTGGTCTGTGTTCAAAGATAATACTAGTCCTTAGGTTGTGCATTTGTATCATGAATCCTGTTCAAAGGGGATAGGTCTTTCCTAGAACCATTGCTTGAAGTGGACTGCTAACAAAGTAAATATGAAAGTATAGATTACATAAACAGATATGAAACTGTTATAGAATATACATAGTCAACATACTTTTGATCATATTATGTGAATAATTGTGCCCTTACTTTTAGTTGCTATCATGATCATTTTCCAAACAAATATAATTTATTAGGTGCCATAAATAGAATTACTATATATTAAGTTGTTTTTCTATTATTAGGTATTTTTAAATTATTTTTAATAATTTACTTCTATAAACAGTATGGCCATACATACAATGTTCAGGTTTTAAATACTTGGCATTCTTCAGGATAGATTTTCAACATTTGAATTTCTATGTAAAGGAATAAAGAATACATATTTAATGCTCTTGATCCATACGGTTACATTTCTTTCCAAAAGCATCATATCAAATTGTATACTCACCAGCAGTATATGAAAGTGGGTACCAAGGATCTTGACTGCAATTCTCAAGTATCTAAATAGGATGATCCCTCTTAAAAACACTTTTTAGAATATGATTCTTTGCATGGAATTTTTATATAAAGATGGCTAACAGCATTGTCTGGATATTGCTAACGCTGCGCTTGTAATGAGTGTTATACGGTGATACATGAGTTTTGTTAATAAAGACTTAGAAGTACAGAGAGTTTTTGGTGTTAATTCAAATCCCTCTTCATTAAGCAATGATGGAGCTAATCCAAATGACTGATGACGTACACAAGGGCACATGGACAGCCTTTGTGTCCTTCTTTGGAGGCAGAGAAACCCAAGGAGGGCAAGTTGCTGACTCCCTTTTACTTATTTGGATTGAGACTCCTTGAGACAGTCATTAAACCCTGCTCTGAGCACAAGATGAGCTTACACCCCCCGTTACTTTGGAGTTAGCTATAGTGATGTACCTTGCTTTGACCAATAAAATTTGAAAAGAAACTGATAGTTGTCACTCTGGTTAGAAGCTTTGAGAGTCAATGGATGTTTCATTGCTTCCTCTCTTCACACCTTGGAGATGGCAGGAGGACATGGTAAGATGGAACCCCTCAAAAATCTGGTGCCCCGATTTCAGTGAACAGAACTTGCTTGTCAGTCTGCAATGGATACATAACTGGAGCAAGAAACATTGTTTTAAGCCCCTTTTCTGAAGTTTTTTTTTTTTTCCTGTAACAAAACCTATCAGATTCTGATACATTTCTTTCAGTCTACCTTCTTATGAAGAAAGACCTCTTTCCCTATACATGGTGCATCAAATCATGTCCTCATTCCCTAGGGCAGCTGCTTTGGAGCTTCCTACACCTACTCCTTTCTACTCCGAAGAGCATAGGTCATCTTTTCCCCTCACCACATCATACCTGGCTTTTGTTTTGTCAATCATGCTTCCTCTGTTCAAAGTAAAGGAAGTTCTTTTTGTTTACATGCAAGGGTGTAAAGCAAACATGGAAGTGTGGTGCAGTGGAAGACATCGGGAGTTTGTACCAGGATTCATTTTAACTATTTCCCCTTAACTGGAACTAATCCTCTTTTTCACCAGATTCATTCATTATTATCCTACATCCCATGGTTGCTCACATATCAGGCAAGTCACAATTCCCTATTAATGGATATTACAGTGGAGGATCTCAATCTCCTTTTTTCACAGTTCTCAAATATAGAACTTAAAGTCTACAGTTTTCACCAACTGTATTTCTACTTCTATTGCCTCACATATGATTTATTTACTACTACATCTCTTTATAAGCAGAAGATTAATAGTGTGTAGCTTAATATTGCTCTGTATAAATGCTTGATAGCTACAAGTGAACACTTCTTTTTATATGATTCCAATAGGTAGGGTGCCTAGGTTATTCAAGCATTTAAAAAAAATTTTTTTTCCTTTTATTGTTTGTGCATATAGCTCCTGTTTGTAGGCATGGTCCTACTCCCTCCCCTTCCCCTGGTCGCCCCTCTGGTCACTCCAGTTCCCTTCTTGTTGCCAGCTGTTCATCAATGATTGGCCCGTTGGTCTTTTCTTTTCCCTTTTTTGAAGCAGTGTCCTCCTGTGTGAAGTCCCATGTTCCTGGGGGACTTCAGACCAGGCTGATTAGATCTCCAGGAATAGCCTTGGGGTAGGTGGCCCATCTGAATATTTCAGAAAACCTCCTTGCAGGACAGGTGTATGGAGTGGCTCTCTTGGCTTCTTCATTGTGGCATTTCCATGGTGGTGGAGATCATAAGGTCTGGTTTTTCTCCAGACCCTTATGATCTCTGGTTTCAGGATCTCCTTGTTCTTATTGGCTGTCTCTTCTATTCATTCTGATTCTGTCTTATGGTGCTGCTTCTTAGCCTAATAGCTCTGACATCTGGCATTGAGGGAATCATCTTACAATCTCTGGTAGCTGGTAAGTTCCCAGGTGGGGACAGACCTCAGCAGATGGTTGGTCTGACTCATCTTTTCTCTCATGATCACAGACCTCAGCAGATGGTTGGTCTGACTCATCTTCTCTCTCATGATTTGCAGTTCTCCACAAGGCCACTGCCACTTCTCTATGGGGGCTTTCCTCTCCCATTGGGAAAAGGGAGCTCCTTGATCACATTGAACATGTCTCTGGTGAGGAGTTTAGCCCTCAGCACCAGAAATGTTGTAGGTGTTACTTGGTGACATGTCTTCACTCTAGTCTTACACAGTCTTATATCTCAAGGTTCCCATCATACCCTTTTTGGGCAGGTGGTGGATATGAACATTCAGGGCTTTTATTTCTTTATCTCCTCCAGTATATTTGCATCTGGGTTGTTGCTTTTCTTGTTCATGATGAGGACTGAGGTGGGAATGAACCAGAGGAGAACACCCCCCTCCCCCAGTCTGCAGTCCAGTAGATTACCAGCTTCCCCTCCAAACCCAAAGGATGTGGGGGACAAAGCCCTGGGACCACTGAGTCACCCCAGCTTGCCCCAGAAGAGAGCAGACCTCACCTGCTCCCCATCCCGTGTCCTCCACTCAGGGCACAGGACCCCAAGGCCACCTCCGCAGGATGCAGTACCTCCCAAGCATTTTTTTAAGGGAGATAAATTTGAAGTTGCAATTGATCTTGAGATATCTTCCTTTATTATTAAAACAAAGAGAAAATAAACAAAAACCTACTTCTGTGATTCATCCTATTTTGCATTATAAAAGTCACATCTGTATCTGTAGCTGCCTTCATTTTGATATTAGACATTTCATCCCATCTATGTAGGCATTCTTCAGACATTATGATTGTACAAGGAAATAGACATTGTACAGTAGTTCAGGATGGAGCTTTGGAGAGAAGAAACCAGAATTGTACCTGGACTTGCCTGTGACATGATGAATCTTATCATGATGGCTTGTTATGAGCATATAATGTGAATATGATGGAAGAAATTGTTACATATCCATCTTTCTTCATTTTTAAAAGAAGGCTTTAAATTTGCTGACAGCTGAGTAGGTTGGAGGTGAGCAATTGGAGGAAGAGGAGGAAGAGGCCTGGGAACTCCATGGGGGGTGAAGGGTGACAAGGAAAATTCCAGTTGCCAAGAAAGTTGAAGGTTGAAAGAGAAGCAAGCATCAACTCTGATTTGAATGTTTGTGACCACTTGCTGAGTATATGTAATGTAAGACCTCTTTTCTGTTTCCTGTTTGCAACCTGTATTAAAGTCTATTTGAAAATTCTGAAGATTCTGGAAATTACTTGCTTCATGTGAAATCACGCAGAGACAGCTGACCTGAGGGGGTGAGTAGCAGCCAGTTATCTCCATTGTAAAGGAAGACAGTGCATTGCCTGGGAAACCCAGGGGTCTGAAACCCCTCTGCATCCATTGTCTGAGAGAAGGTGTAACAGGAACAACAGTGGACATTTGTGGCATCAGGACAGAGTTCTGTCTGTAGAGGCCTGCAATGGGCCACTGAGGGGCTGAAGTAGCTGGTGATGAGCAATATAGTGAAGGCATTGTTTCTGGACATCTTAGATGAACAATTGGAGACAAAAAGACTGAGAATTCAGGCACAATATAAAAAATGCCATGTTTTAAGTGAGGACTCAGACCAACATGTGACCCTACCCAGGGAGGGCCACAGTGGATGACAATGAATGAAGCTCTGAGAAAAACAAGAATCTAGAGAGGAGTTAGGCTTCCCTGGTCACTTCTCTAATCATTTCTGATGAACCTTTCCTTCCTTAGCCTGGAGAAAATCATTTGAGTCTAGTACAGTTTCATTTGTACATTAAATTATGTTATCTTAGTTTGGGACTTTATTTAAATATTTATTAACGATAATCATATCAATAATTTCTCAGTATGGAATTTTTTTTTTTTAAGAGTAGGAAATGAATTGTTGCCCGGGGTACTGTGGACTCAAGCGATCCCCAGCCTCAGTCTCCCAGGTAGCTGGGATTATTGGTGCCCTCCACGGTGCCCAGCTGCTTTTTCTTTCTTTCTTTTTTTTAATTTTTAATTTTATTTCTAAATTCGTATAAATTCTTACATAAGTAAATAAGGTAAATGGTTACTGGCATGCCTTCCCTCCTCCACCCCCCACCTCCTTGTGTTCACTCAGTCTCCACTCTCATTGTTCTTTTTTGGTTTATGTTGGGTTCATTGGTCCTTTGGTCTCTTTCTGTGGTTGTGTCCATTTGTCCAATGAGGGACTGTGTACCAGGCCCCTGGCACATTGTGCTTGATGGTTTGTAGTCCTTAGCTGTGTATTGGGCACCCAGTCCATGTTCATTTGGGGTCAATCAGTGTCTTCTAGTTGCTGGCTCCAGTAGGTCTCCTTGCCATTCCGCTATCTCTGCACCTCATTTCTCTGACCTCTGGCCTTGGCGATCCTTTCCCCCAGCCGTTGTCAGTGAGGCGGTTTCTCGATGAGGGCAGGCATCCGTTGATGGACCTTGCAGGTCATCTCCTCTCTGTCCGTTTGCAGATTTTGTTGTGGAGCCAATACCCTGATTCTGCAGGCCTCTCCCAAGGCTGGGGCGGGGAGGGGGGGAGCCATGTTTCCTTGGGTGGCAAGTTCCACATGGGGTTTTGATTCCTCAGCTTCCGGTGTAGCTTTGGATGAAGGTCTGATAGGTCTTTACCACAGTCATTTCTCCATTCCAGATCTATTCTCTTCCTGAATGATCCTTGTTCTGTGCCCCACACACGTACATGTGCAGGCTCTTTTCTGGCCCCTCATCCATTCTATGTCGCTGTGTGCACATTTATGCTATTAGTCCTCCTGTGAGCTAAGTGGAGTGAGGGTGAAGCAGTAAGGGTGTCATCCTACTTCCCTCTCCCCCCCCACCCTGGCTATTCCTGGATCAAGGATGGATCCAGTCTTGCCCACGCACTGGTCAGGTTTGGGGGTCCTGGCTGGCCCCTGCATCCCCCTTACCTGCCAGGTCGACGGCAGAGGGGCCCTGTGGGTGCTGTATGGTTACTGACTGGGTGCAGCCGCTGGCCTAGGTTCGCCAGCCCCAGCTGCTTTTTTGAGACTAGGTCTCGCTATGCTGCCCAGGGTAGTCTCAAACCCACAAACTCAAGCAATCCCAAGCCTCTTGCCTCCTAGTGCTTGGGCAACAGGTGTGCACCACCATACCCGGCTGATTCTTTTTAATTAAACTTTGAATAGCTTTCTTAGCTAATTATCTAAATCGATAAATGTAAGATTATATTATGTCTGCTTCTGAATCTCAGAATACAGAAACTATAAGAAGCCATCTCATGAATAACTGTCTCAACAAAACTTCATCTTGGGCCCTACCTTTTTGAACTGCACTGTGGAGGTGTGCTTGGCAGCTTAGGACTTTTCCCCATTATCCTTCCCACCCCACCAACCCCCATTATGAAAGTAAGAAATACCATAAAAACAATACAAAATAGAGAAGTATTAAGAAGAAAGTGAAAATAACACCTAATCCCATTTCTCAGAAATTAACATTAACTGACCTAGATTGTTTTTGACCTTGAATCTTGTAAATTAAGTTGATGAACTCTATTAAGAGCAACTGGGGGAACCAATGCTTTTCCCTGCACCTAGATAGAGTATATGTGTCCTTTAAAAATTCTTGAAATATACAGGAAGAACCCAGTTTTAAAATTATTTAAGTACCCTGGGATTTCAGTATTTGGATCTGCAGAAATAAGCATTTCATTAATTAAAATACTCTTTAATTACTCCTTGCTTTATTTGTTTAACTGCTAAGCTAAATAAGTTCATTGCTTGAGGCATTCTATCTTTGTTGATTCTTCTACCTGAAGAACTGGGAAAGTATCCATTTTTCCATTATTATCATGAAAACAGAGACTTCTTTTCTCCTTTTAGTATAACAAAATTAATTGCATTAATGTAGCAAATAATTGGACTTGATATATTGACCCATCTCACCCAGTGGTCCCTTAATAGTTACTAAATAAGAAAACATTGAGCCTACTGTGGAATCTATATATATGTATGTCTATTTTCGAGTATTTGATGTAATATTTTGTAATACAAAGGACTTGGGTGAAAAGATAAGGTGGGGTCAGAATGATGTCTCCTGGGGATGTACTTTATCCCCTGGTGGATAGGGAATATATCCCATATATTTTGATTGGACAGTAACTTTTTTCTAATTAGATAGTTTTCTCTAAGCACATTAGATCTGCTAGTTAGCTTTCACTTCATCAAGAGAAACTGGTCACCATTAAGAAAAACACATTTTCCATATACTTAAAACTAGACCACCTTTATTTAGAAAATATTTAGATAATAACTGAAAGATCATTAGTATATTTCATTTCTTAATCAAACCAGCAAGACACACTTCTGGTATCCATACATGCCACTTACTCTTGAGCTAAACTAAATAAAAACAAAATCCTTTCTTAGACAGGATTTCTCCTCAAATTTTAAGAACAAGTCTTATTTCTAATAATAATCATCTAACAAAGAAAATGTATCTGTGATTCTGAAAACATTGTTACTATTACTCTGTATGTGGGAAAAAATGTGTCCTATAAAAGCATCTTCAGCTGGCACTTTTCATAAAGTGAGGGGCATCCGTTCAGCCCAGGCACTGTGCTGCTCAAAACACATTCATTCTCTCAGCATTCTTCAGGAGCGCTGTGCACACTGGTGCCAAAGATAACATCTAGATCAGCAATTTCTCATAAATTATTGGAACATGGAACATGAAACAAGAAGAAAAAATCAGGAATTCAATAATAAATATGGCAAGGTGCACAAACAAGAGAATTGAAACCAGATGAAAAGGAGTCTTTCAGTACAGAGGGTCAAGAAATGCATTTCCCCAGCTCCCTCAAAGCCTTACAACAATCCCTCTGATTGTGCTTTCCATGCAGTCACTGGCTTACTGCTCTGACTTAGAATTGGAATATTTATGTGGTGGATTTAAGGCTTTAACATACAACTGCAAAACAAGTGTAGTTTATTTGAGTTTGCTCCAGACCCCGGGCCATTATGCAATGAAGAGGAAAATGGTGTTTATTGTACTTTAAAGAGTGCTGTGTCCACAAGTCTTGATATAAATCCTGAAAATGTATGTATAAATACAGCTCAACTTACACGATCAGTTTTTTTACTTGAAATTACATATGTGATAATAAAGTAATGTGACTAATTTTGTTTTTAAACAAAATGTCAGAATTTCTCAGGAGCCTCTTTAGGAAAATATACTTACTCTAACAATGTTGACATTATTAAATATGTTAAGGAATATCTCTTTGAGTTTTGAAAATTGAAGACCATTAGAAAAACAGACTTTGTGGTGTCAACTCACCATCATTGGTGAGTGGGTTTGGGCTTCAGCAAACAGTCATTTGGTGACACGTGTAGGCAATGGTGTGACTGTAATCATTTACTTACAACAAGATAAAGTAATAAATTTTAAAAGGTGGCTTAGAGAGTATTTCCAAAAAAGTAACAAAATGTGAATAGTGTCACCCCATACTATTGGGAACTGAATATTGGGATTTTCTTTTCTCACTTTGTTTTGTCTTATAGCAAGCATCTCAATTTACTTTTGCATTTTGAATATTTTCATTTAAATCTCTGTACAGTATTCACTTTTTAAAGGACATTCTAAGCAATTATAGGCTAAATTATTTATAATGTGAACAAATAATAAAATAATAGAAATAAATAAAAATGACTTTACAGAGTCAGGATTTACACTTGTGTATATAAACATTTGAGTTTTGTTTTTGTAAAACTTAGATACTTTTATGGCATATATTATGATTAAATTATTCTTGAGAATAGAGTGAATATAATTTGATTCCTTTCAGATTTCTGTAAATTTAACTGCTTACTCTTGATTTCAGTTTGCTCTATCGGTCTTATTAGAACTAAACAATGGCTTGCAGCACAATTGATTGGCCTCAGTCCCGCCACCCTCAGTGCCCTCTGAGCCAATTTCAGAGGGAAACTTCTTTCCATGCAGAGATGTTTTCCCACGTGATCATCATTCAAAACCATTTTGTTTTGTCTCCCAGGTTTGGATACGCACACATGAACCCATGAGGCTCATCTTGAGGAGGGTCAGATTACCCTGATTCAAAGCCCAGCCTTCCAAGTACCAGCTGTGTCATCTTAAACCAGATTGATTCACTGCCCTGTGACTGTTTTCTGGTTGGTAAATGGGAAATAAATCCAGTCCCTAATTTATAGAGTTGTTGTAAGGTTTAATGAATTAGCATATTTAAATTGCTGCAGAGCATCTGGTGGAGAGTATCAACAAACAATTGCTATTACCATTACATTAAATCTACAGAATGTAACTTTTCACTGTTAAATTGTTTTAAATTAGAAATTTATGGAGAACGTTTACCCATTCCTGTAAAAATGTTTGTCATGGATAGTATTTCCGTCTATGGATACACCATAATTTATTATATGAATTCCTTATTTTTGATATTTAGATAGCTTCAATTTTGTGGTGTTGTTTTAAATTATGTGATAACTATATTCATCTTTGTTTTCTTAAAGTATTAGAATTCTTTAACAAACCCATAGGCTATGCCTTTAACCCTTTTGATTATTTTTTATAAATCAACCACTAGAAATATATCAACTCCCTTACACATCTAAATCACAGTGTCGATTCCTCCATTTTACTATGGACATTGCAGTTCCATCTGGCATAACGCTTCTACCAGTTTTACATCTTAGCCATTTTCTGCACATTCACCTGACTCACATAGAAAGGCAGCTTTTTTAGTTCAATCATCCAAGTCATATCAATGGGCTATATTCACCATAGGGTCTCCCAATCTTTAACTCTTTCACATTGCCTTTAATCTTGGTTCCACTTCCTGTTCCCCCCACTCCTTGCTCCCTTACATCCTGTTGCATATCTGTCTTCCCAGAAATATACAGTCCCCCAAGCTCAGAAATTGTCTTCAGATTTTGCTGTCACATGAATCCTTCAAACTTAGGGTCATCACAGCACAAAGATGTGATCTTCTTCCTTTAATCATGACATGTAAAAGAAATAGACAAGAATGTTTACTATAAAGAGAAAGAGAAAAATAAAGGAACAAGGCAAGCACAAACTATACCAGGTGGAAGGAAGTTTTGCTATGGGGCATGATTTAAGGTAGGATCACATATGAGGACATTCTTTATATAGTGAATGAAATCATACTCAAAAGATGCTGTTAAATGAAACTATGTATCAAGCATACCTGTTTGTGTTAGGAAATAGGACCTAAGAATATATGTGCAATACTTGTTTATAATACACACAAGACGCATAATAATACAAACCGGGCAGAACACCAAAAACCAGTAGTTCTGACTACCCCTTGAAAAGAAAACTGGGGAAAAAATGTAGATATGAAAAGATTCTTTTTACTCTCTATCCTGTTGTACTGTCTGAATTTTGAACTATATGAATGTGTTGTCTACTCAAAAGTCAATAAGTAAAATATGTTAAAACTTACTTCTCCTAAGTGAAATCTTGTATTACTCCTTAGCTTATATAATGATGCTTTTTTTTTTTTTTTGAGACTAGGTCTCACTATTTTTGCCCATGGAACCGCAGGCTCTTGTTGCCTGGGGTACCACTGACTCAAGCAATCCCCATCCTCAGCTTCCCAGGTAGCTGGGATTAAAGGTGCGCGCCACCACACCCAGCTATTTTTTTTTTGGAACTAGGTCTCCCTACAGGCCCCAGGCGGGACTCGAACCGAGATCCCTAGCCCCGGTCGCTTCATAGGCTGAAGCTTACAGGCATGAGCCACCGTGCCGGCCTTAATGGTGCTTTTCTTTATGGGACCCATTTCTTGCTTTTATCCTGAATTGTCCAATTAACATACAAAATAAAGGACCCCTGAGACTAAAGATATTCCTCAGAGAAAATTGTCAGTTGTAAATTTCAACTATCCACAGGCTGTATATGATAAATCTGCTATATAAAATAATTGTAGGTTATCTTCATTTTTATTTTATGGCAGTTTGGGACTAAGGAGCGGGCGGGTGGGGGGGGGGAGGGAAGCAGCAATTATCTCCAGGTTGCATAGACTCAGTGGCAGGACTGGAAGAAAATGCTTTCTTTTCTTTTTTCTTATTATTTCAAAAGAAGGTGCTTACTACGTTTGAATTGCCACTTCTCTACATTTTGAAAACATTTTAGCTTAAAAATGATTCCCTTGGACCAGTGGTCTGAACAGCAAAGCTAACAAACAATTTATGAAAACAGCATCTGTAAGCCGGGTCTCCTGTCTTTTATCATTACTATTTTCTCTGAGTCTGGCATGAAACAGACACACACTCGTCTCTGCAGGGGGTTAAATAGAGACCCATCCAAACATCACAAAGTGCTGTCCAGAATTTTGATGATTTTCATTCCCTGACTCTGGTGTATAATGTTTGGCTCATGGTGTGGAGCCCGTGGTATCTTATCCCGGACAGATCCTTGCAGAGTGTGCCAGAAACAGCAGTTCGTTTCAGCCCCCAGAACAAGATGCGCACGTCTCAGAGCGAGACTCTGTCCTTTTTATAGAGGACTGCGCATAAATAGCTTATTCTACACTTGGCTCAAAATCCATGTCTATTCAATCTTAGAGCAGGGTCATAGCACCCACTTTGTTTTCAGCCAGTTTCTACTACTACTTGAACTCACTTGTTCAATCAACTAAGCTCTTACTTCTACAGATTATCAGACAAGGGAATGGGGTGACCTCAAAGATCCTGACATCTGCTTTTGAGGGAGATCAAGACAAAGCTGGGTGCTAAGGATTTAGTTCCTGGGCCTTCAGATCACAGAGAAAGGAATCCTCTCTGCAGTTTGAAATCTAGTAGGAGCCACAAAATAGCCTTTAAATCCAAGAGATCATGATGGTAGTTCATGGGTGATGTAATGGGAGAACCTCGGGGCACACAATGATGATATAGATATATAAAATGGTGACATATATAATAATTGTGACTATATATCAATAAGAAATAAATCCAGAATGTTTTACATGGAAAAATAATACTACACAGAAGTACATTAAATGTTACTAGTGGTTATTTGGAGTAGGGTTATGGATAATTCCCGTATTACTCTTTTTAACAATGCTTTTGAAATTTCCCACTGTGAGTTCACTGCTAAGTAGGTCTGTAAGCATGAAGTTATACTATCTCTTGAAATATCTTTAATTGTACTTTATTTCTTAAAATAATAGGGTTTTTTTAGTTTTTGTGTTTGGTTTCTTGTGTCTTTTATTTGGGTTTTCCTTCTTTGCTTCCTCATGATATTTTATTTAGGGTTTTATACAATATTGCATAAGGAATTTTTTAAAATTCTGCTTTTATGTTGTGTTGATCATTTAGGAGAGGTAACACTAGTGAATAAAATGAATTGCCTTTTCAACTTTTAATTATAAAGATGCTTGGAAGCTGCCTTAAGATTTTAAAAAATGATTAATTTTGTTAAGAAAACATTTGTTTACAACACAATGAAAAGGGGTATAGATTCATACCTCTTCTGACACGTCACTACACTATCCCCTAAGCACCCATTGTTCTCCACTGTAATCCACTGTGCCCCTCCTCTGTTTATTCCCCATTCTACCCCAGAAGCGACAATTCTACGTATGATTTCTAGCATTTGTTTTGATTTAGTTTTGGTTGCTTCTTTGTTTTGCTTCTTTACATTCTATCTATGAGTGAAATTATTCACTATTGGTCTCCTTCTCATTTATTTCACTTAGCATAATCTCCTCTGCTTACATCCACATTGTCTAAACAGAGAGTTTTTATCTTTTTTTTAAATAACTGAGTAGCATTCCATTTTGTGTACAGACTACATCTTTAGCTACTTCTCTGTCATTGAACACTTAGGTAGTTTCCATAACTTGTAAACTGAGCAGCAATGAACATTCTACTGCATTTATTCCTTCAAATTAGGGTGTTTTTTTTTTTTTTTAATTTTTCAGGTGGATACAGAGGAGTGGAATGGCTGGATCATATGATAGTTCTAATCTTAGTATTTTGAAAATCCTCCATACTCTTTCCCATTAGGGCTCAACCAATCAGCTCACCGACCAGTAGTGAAAGGAATCTATTTCTTTTTAGAAGAAAAATTTGAAACAGAGATAAGAGTATACATTCTTAAGGCATTATGGAAAAGTGAAATGTGATCACAAACATGTGCCTGACATGTAACTTAGTCAATGAATGTTAGTGTCCTCATCATTTTTCTCTCCTCTCATCCTCCCCTTTCATTACAGCATCAGTGAGTTGACTTAGCACAGTCTGGTAGAGTCACTTCTGTGAGAAAAGATCTGTCTACAATATCGTTCTCAAATTATCATCCATTAGAATCACTGTATTTGCTAAGAGTGGAATGCTGGGTTTTGTTCCCAAAGTTTTTCAGCCAATAGGCCTGCAGGGCATGTCTGAGAATTTGCATTTTTAACAAGTTCCCCTTGATGCCCATCCAGTTTGTCCAGAAAATGCACCTAAGAACAATGGATCAACAAGATGCATGGTGCAGGTTATTTTCAAACTACTTGAACAACTTTATCCAATCTCTTTCTTTTCTTTTCTCTCTCCCTCTCTTTATCCTTCCCACTTTCACTTTTTTTTCATAATTGGGGGTTATGGAAACTACCAAATTCTATTTCTCACCTCTGGATTTTTTGTCAACAGCTCAAGTCTCTCCTTATGTCAAAGAAAACAAGAGGGTTCAGTCATAATTGTTTTGCTTGAAGTATCCTATTTCGCTCAGACACCAAGAAAAAGAAAAACAAGCACCCTTTGGATGGTCACTAATCTGAACTGATATTGTCTACTAATAATAGAAAGACAGTCTCTTTGATGGCTGATGCTTTAAGAAAGTTGGAAACTCTATAGGCACCCTAGTGCCAAGGAATATTTTTGACACTCAGAGCCTGTTTAATCTTTTATCAATATAAATATTTAAGAAATAAAAGCCAGGAAAATGACTAAAGAAAACATTTCAGGTCAGTAATTGCAAGAGCAGGTCATGTTCAGCCTACAACCTGAAAAAGCCCTCTTAGTCATCCTCAACACTGCTGATTAGATGTCTTTGCTTGGGGGCCACCAGGCCCATGAGTTTGAATATAAGATGGTATATTTTCTTAAGTACATTTTCCTAGGGAAAGCATCTTAGACCTTCATTAAATGGTCAAAGGGATTGTGACTCGGAAAAGATTAATACTGTCATGGAGAATTCCTTGGTTAAAAGCTACATGCTAATTTCTTGATGCACAAAGTAAATTCCATGCAATAGTCTGGGAGAATGAGGTGGGAATGTGTGCTGGTGGGAGCCTATTGAAAATGAAGGAGGAGAAATTTGACCAAAGAACTCTATTAGACTACATCAGTGGTCTCCTTTTTCTCATCTTTAGTTCTCTCTTTTGCAACACAGAGATAATAAAGCACTTACCTAATTGAGTTATCACACTTAGTGAGACATTTGCGAGATCTTATCATGGGAGATGTTAAATCACTGTTAGGAGCCATGGACATCGTGGTTGTGTGCTCCTGAGATGAAAGTCCTTGGCATGTCTATGATTACAACCGAAGCCACAGAGGTCTCATACTGTGAGAAAGACGTATCATTCTCTTTTCATCAATGATGAATCTGAGACCCATTTCCCAAAGGATGTAGGTAGGTTGCTATTTCATATGCTTTTGTTGATGAAAGCAATGTTTTCTGCCCATAGGATGGTATAATTTTATTACAACAGAAAAACTTTACCCACTGTGCTTTATAGAGAGCAGCACGATAATCAAGCAGTGGGTGCTGATCAGTGCAATGTTTTGGAAAATAACTGGCAGAGGCAAGAGACTTTAATCATATGGGTCTCATTCTTGTTCTACCCACAGAACTGATGTCATGACTAGGAGTAACACAAATTCCCCCTAGTACATGCTTCCTGGAATTGATTTTATATATAAGCAAAAGCTTAGCTAAGAAGATGGAATTATTATATATACCAACACACACAAAGCAATTACACACATATTACTTAACACATATTCTGTGAAAACAAGCGCATTTTGGTTACAGGGGAACCAACTGCTTAACAACTTCTTATTTGGTGGAAGTGCTTTAATCAATGTCCCAGGTACTGATTTGTAGGGAATATGCTTGCATTGAAGGAGCGAATTTACTGCCACCCCAGGCCACGAACTAGCTGGATATATGGCCTCTGTGCTGACATTTCAGTGTGTACCCCAGTTGAAAGTAAGTGAATCTTTAGGCTGAAGTAGGAAGTTCAAATCCTCTCTGCAAGCTCTATCTAGGCACATAATCATTGACCATGATTAGGAAAAACTAAAATCCAATTGTGTAATCTGTTCATCTAATGAATATTTACTAAGAGTTAAGTTATTTATCTCAGGGGACATCAAGCAGCAGTAAGCAGTGCTGAAATGGTTGCCATACTTTGAGTAAAGGCGCCCCAAAGGACATAGTAGATGAAGGCAGCTCCCCAAAGAAAGAGGACCATAGAAGGCAGTTGAGGCCTTAAAGGCGAGAGAGACCCTCTTTTCACAAGAGAGGAAGCCTGGGCCCTTGCCAGGCTTGGGAAGGTGGGGTAATGTGGTAGGGATAGAGGTGGAGTTTGAACTTGAATAACCTCAATGGGTTTACTGGCTTGGAGAAGTACAGGGTCATGATTGTCAATGGTTAGCTGCCTCCGAATCATCTGGTGGACTCGCTAAGGCATATAGACCTCAACTCAACCTCAGAGCATCTGATTTAGCAAATTTGGAGTGAGTCTGAGGGAATGCATTTCTAACACATTCCCGGGCAATGTTGATAACTGCTGGTTCAAGGACCACACTTTGAGAATCACTGATTTATTGGCTCCCTACTACCAGAAACTCCTGTAATTGTTTTTCTTATAGACTATTACCACATTCCTAACTTCCTAGGGTGAACATGCTTCTTAACTAGAGCAGAAAAAACTACCAAAACAAATGCAAGACAGGGACAGGTATGTATGCACTTCATTTTTCTCTTCTACCATCCTTGTTCCCTCAGCTTCTTCCCAGTTTCTTGGGGGGGGCGGGGGAGATTCTTCCAAGATAGTCAACTCTAGAATCCTGGAATAAGCCAGACAGAGAAACTAAAAGAAACATGAGAGCTCAGTGAATGCACTCAAACCTTAGAGAAAAGGAGATAGAGTGAACATCAGATTTGGCTAGGTATTAGAAAGAATCATGGAAGAGAATTGATAGTAAGGTGTTTAAGAGATTGAGGAATTAAGCGAGAAGGAGGGGCAGGAGAGAAAGGTTTCATAGGCTGGGATTAAGTGCCTTTCATATACCATCAACAGAAGCAATTAGAGATTGAATTGGGCTTGGTGTTTGTTTTGCTCTTGAACTCTTCTTTGAATATAGTATCATATGAGTTTTGGGTCTTGTAATTCCTGGAATTGACTTGGAAGACAGAATTTGTAGTGATGATAATGACTTTATTCTGTCTTGTTCATATCTAATTCTCCAGGTCTTGTTAGACATGATGGCAAGACAACAAACTGGGAGAGCAAAGGGAGAATATCAGGTTGCCCAAGGAAATTCAAGAACGCTGATATAGCATTTCTAGTATTGAGTTATTTATCTGTACTACAATTCTCTGTTGCCTACAAACATTCAACATATCTATTAGACAAAACAACGTTACCTCAGAGGATGAGAAAGAGCTAGTGTGTCCACAATGGGGATATAGTGACAATGAAAGGAAGAGCAGCTGATAAAATCAATGTTGAAGCGGCAGACACAGGAATGAGATCAGGAATGGAAGTTTGGAGTGAGAAGTGACATGTGAGCACCAAGATAGCGTAGTTCTCCCAGATCATTTGTGAACAACACTGGGGGGGGTTTCAAATTATGATTTGGCTCTACTGAAAGCAAAGATAATCCCAAAGGTGGGAGAATATGTAGGTTCTTAATGTTGGAGAAGAACGTTGACTCCTTTATGCAAGTTTTATAAACACTTATGATTTAAATGTACATATAATCGGTCTTAAATCAAGAAACTATCCTAATAGACAAATCATCAGGAGGCTTCTGGCATAAAATGAGCCAGGATGGGAGACAAAAGAGAAAACTTCTTTGGAAGACTGACTTTGATATGTCCCCTGGTAGATTTATCCTGATCAAAGAGATTCCGACAAATACTTAAATATCTGGATTACAAAGGAATCTTTAAAGAAAGGTGATATACTCAAAGGATCTCCAAACTCAATCTAATTTAACCAGTTAGTCTTCATTTGTTACTTTTAATTGAGATAATATTACAGTATCCCCATCAGGTATTGCCATGGTGGTACACCCACCCTCAAGTCATCCATTGTCCACCACTATAGTCCACTGTGTTTCCTTCCCTATTTGCTTTTAGCCACGTCCTCACTCCCTCCTCTGGATATTTCAGTTCTAGAGTCATCTTTCATGGTTTAATTTTTCAGCTTGTCTATTTTATTCTTATTTTGGCTTTTCCATATGTTACATAGTAGTGACACCATTTAGTACTTAACTTTATCCTTCTGACTTATTCCACTTAGCATTATCTCTTCTAGCTCCAACTTGTTGCTACAAATGGTATGAGTTTATATTTTTGATCACTGAGTAATATTCTATTGTGGGTACATATCTATGCATATATATAGGTACATATATAATATATAGGTGTATTAGATATATACACCTATATATACACATTCATATGTACCACATCTTGAGTCACTCATCTGTTTTAATCCACTCATCTCTCTTCCTATGAATTTTTCTCTTCTGCATCTCATCCTCATTCCTTTTATGTCAGAAGCCTCCTGATGATTTGTCTATTAATATAATAGCTCTCTTGGTTTAAGGCAGATTATATATACAATTATATTAGCTATAAGGGTTTGTAAAACTTACATAAAGATTCAGCTTTCTTCATTCCAAACAGTTGTGTTGTTTTCCTAATTTGCCTATTATTATAAATAGTGCTGCAATAAACATGAATGCAAATTCCCCCCATATTAGTGTTTTAGAATTTTGGAGATAGATGACTAGGAGTGGACTTATGGGTTGTATGGCAGATTCATTTTTAAGGTTTTGAGTTAATTTAATAGTTCTGTAAGGACTGGGCTAGTTTGCATTTCTACCACCAGTGTAAGACACATCCTAACCAGAACTTTCTGGTCATTTCAATATGGGCCACTCTCACAGGTATGAGATGGTATCTCACTGTGGTGTTTATAGTTCCCTGATAGTAAGTGATGATGGGCATATTTTCATGTGTCAGTTTTCAGTCTATATTATATGACTTTTATGTCTATGCCTGTTTTTTGATTAGTTTAATTGTTTTCCTTTTGTTGAATTGTGTAAGTTCTTTGTAAATCTTCAGTATCCATCCCTTGTCAGATGTTTGTTGTGTAGATGTTTTTTCCCATTCAGTAGGATGTTTTTAATTTTAGTTCTAATTTCTTTTGCTGTGCAGGAGCTTTTTGGTTTGATATAGTTCCAGTTATTTATACTCTATTTTGTCTTCCTTGCTATTGGGGACAAATCCCTGAAGGTGGTGAAGCATATATTATGAAGTGCTTGGCTTATGTTTTCCTCTATGTAATTAAGTTTCAGAACTTACATCCAAGTATTCTTTTATTCATTTGAATTGATTTTTATGTATGGTATGAGATAGTGGTCTAGTTTTATTGTTTTGCTTATGGCTGTCCAACTTCCAGCACCACTTATTGAAGAGGCTATCCTTGTTCCAATGTAAATTCTTGGCCCTGTTGTCAGATTAAATGTCCACATAGATGTCAGTTTGTTTCTGGGTTCTCAGTTCTATTCTACTACTCTCTTTTGATTTTGTTCAAGTACCAGGCTGTTTTAGTTATTATACTTTATGATACAGTTTGAGGTCTAGCTCTGATATCGCCATTCTTTCTCCCTCCCTCCTTTCTTTCTTTCTTTCTTTCTTTCTTTCTTTCTTTCTTTCTTTCTTTCTTTCTTTCTTTCTTTCTTTCTTTCTTTCTTTCTTTCTTTCTGTCTTCCTTCCTTCCTTTTTTTGAACAGGATTGCTTTGACTATTTGGGGTCTTTTGTGATTCCATATGAATTTTAATAGCTTTTGTTCCAGTTCTTTGAAAAATGCCATTGATATTTTTATTGGGATTGCATTGTATTTCTATATTGCTTTGGGTAGGATTGTCATTTTGCCAATGTTGATCCAGGAACAGGAAATATTTTCCCATTATATTTTGTATCTTCTATTCTTTTTTATTTTTTTGAAATTTGGTCTTGCTATTTTTGCCTGAGGAACCGCAGGCTCACGTTGCCTGGAGTACCACAGACTCAAGCAATCCTCAGCCTCAGCTTCCCAGGTAGCTGGGATTACAGGTGTGCACCACTGTGCCCAACTATTTTTTGGGACTAGGTCTTGCTGTGTTGCCCTGAGTGGGACTCAAACTGCTATCTCTAGCCCTAGCATTTTCATAGGTTGAAGCTTACAGGCATGCGCCACTGTGCCCAGCAGTATCTTCTATTCTTTTAACAATGTCTTACAGTTTTCTTTTTGTACATATTTTGCCTCCTTTGTTAGGTTTTATTTTTCCCCCTTCGGTTTAATTGTATATGGAATTGTGTTCTTAGTTTCTTCCTCTTTTATCTCATTGTGTATATAGGAAGGCACGTGATTTTTGTGTATTTGATAGAGGGTGCTAGAGTGTGGAAACAAAGAGAGGGATCCCAATATGGAGGTCAGATAGAGAGACTCATGGAGGAGAGAGTGGAATCGGCCATTTTGTAGGGTAAAGATGTGAGTCATGTGGCCAAGGCCTGGGGGCCTGAGGCTTTGGCTGGCTCAGGCTGGCAGCATGTGTGCTAAACGCAGTTAAGGAGTTTGCAGATTTGAACTCCATGTTGGAGTTTGTTTTGCTGAGTTTGACTTGTGTCTGGAAGAGGCTGTGCGAAAGTCAGGCCTGAAAAGAAAGTGAACTTTGCTGGGTCCAGTACCATGAAGTTCCTTCAACAACCTGGAGAACAAGGAGAAGATGGCATCGAGGAGCTGAAGCACGCCAAAGGAGTGCACCAAAGAAAGATGTCTTCAAACATGTGGAGAGGAACTCTGGCTGACATTGGTGAGATGATCAGGACTGAGAGACTGAGGATTTTTGGGCAATCTGGGAAAGGACTTTGGACAATGTTGAGAAAGGTTTTGGGCAATGTTAAAGTAATCTGAGTTTTACTTACATGTTTCTTTTGTAATAATTAGGAAATCACTTCGTTAGAAATAAATTAGTCTGCACTGATAGTCTTGTTTTGACTTGGAATTCTGGTTGAGAAGGCTGGGAATGGTGGAAAGAATCCACAGTTTAAAGGAGGGTAAACTGAGTGTAAAGTAATTAGTGTAAAGTTTAAACTGTGTTTCTAAGTTTTTCTTTTCTGCAGTTTTTGGAGCTGGGAACTGAGAAGCAGCTGGCTGTCTTTTGCATATCAATGGTAAAGGTGATCAGTGAAAATGTTAATGGCCTGCTTGCAGCCTGCTTCATAGAGAGAAGCAGGAAGATAGGTGTATCTAGTTAAAGGTAAAGGTAAATGCTAATATAAACTGTTTTGAGCCTGCTTCATTCTAGAAAGAAGCAAGCCTGTGTGTATTAAAGTCAAAGTCAGAATGTCTTTTTCTTGTCACCCAATTTCATACTGATCTTATATACCCTAACACGAATCAGTTATTAGACTAAAAAAATCATCTGCCTGGCCCTGGAATACTTGGTTTTGAAAACTTTATGTTTCAAGACACAACAACTTGACACAAATCAAATACTCATATTTTCTGAGGCTCAACTTCCATAATTTTAGTTTGTTGTCATCACTGTATCCTACATTTCCAGACTACAGAACTGAAAGAAGTATCCTATTTTATGGTGTATCACAATTATATTTTTATTATATAATTATCATATCTGTCCCTTCTTTCTCAGTTCCTCTTCACACCAACAGAGATCCTGATTTCAATAGTAAGAAAAGGTTGTGAAACAAATATTTTGATTGTATTACAAACCAGCTGCCATTTGCTTTTCATTTCCACCAACTATTTGCATCTGCCACTGGCCTGACTGAGTTTGGGAAAGGAGACCTCCTTTACTGAAACTTGGGGGTGCCACCCAAAGTGGGTGCTCTGGAGTGACGCTCATTTTGGCAATATGCTACACAACCTAACCTGAAACGTGTTCTCTGACACAGAGGAAAAAATGGCATCCTATCCACTGCGGCCAATTTTTATTGATTTATTTTTTTATATTTCACAAATATAAAAAATATTTTTTATATCTCACATCACAGTTTGTTTACTATGTCATGGAAAGCATCCCAGTGCTTACTATGCATGGAAAACATCCTGCTTTCCATATTTTCCATGCATAGTAAACACTGGAATGCTTTTAATCTCCATTTTCTCCAGGGGTCACCCACCACCTCCCCTCCCTGACCACTCTAGCTGGTCCCCACCCTCCCATGGTGTATTTTCATTTGGTTGTCCATATATTAGCGAAACCATTTGGTTTCTGTTTTTTTCTTTCTCACTTATTTCTGCTAGTGTGATTTCTTCTAGGTACACCCAAGTTTCAATAAATTCATCAAGTTTGTCATTTTTAATTGATGCCACTGTGACCAATTTTGTAAAGTGCACAAGTTTTACAGTTATTTAACTTTCCTGGGACTTACATCCTTTTCAGTCTTTGCTTTTTTCCCCAATATTTTATTTTTTCTTACACTGTTGTTAATTTTTGTGCAGTATTTGATTTCTCCTCTCCGGTACAGTCCTTGTGTTCTCCCACCACCACAGCATCCATGATCTACCACCACAGTCTCTGTGCTCTTCCCTCCCTTGTTTGACTCCTCTCCTGTTCCCACTCCAGCTGTGTGTCTCATATCTACTTGAGAGTTTTCATTGCCAGAACTTTGAATTACATTGTTGATACTATTTTATATCTTACTTTGTTTGATTTAACATTCTATAATATTAAAGATTTCTGTCATGTGTTATAGTGGAAAATATCTTTAATGTTTGCATTTATACTCCAGTGTACAATACAGCAACATCTATTCAATCACCACCTGTTTGATATGTGATATCTATTTAGCTATTTGACAGCTATTTATGTGATTTCCAGTCCCTCACTAACATAAACCACACTGCAATGAACATCTCCTTGAACAAAAGCAGGAGTTTGTTTACTATGTCATGGAAAGCATCCCAGTGCTTACTATGCATGGAAAACATCCTGCTTTCCATGTTTTCCATGCATAGTAAACACTGGGATGCTTTTCATGGCATAGTAAACAAACGCCCTGTTCAAAGAAAAGTGGACATTTGAGGCGTCACATTACCTATTGTTTTCAGAAAAGCTGCACTATTTTGCTGCTCCATTTCCAATGCTCCCATCCCCTCACCCCCTGCCCTGCCACCTCTGCCTCCAGCCACCACTTGTAAAGATGAACCATGAACTTGGCACACAGTACTTGACACCAGTAAGTGGTGACTGGTAGTGTGAGGATGGAATTATCACTATCACCCCTTTCCATCACCTCTGAGTCATTGTAACTCACTCTTGGGTACTTCTTTGGTGTTCTATGCTTTTCTCTGGATATCCACTCAAATTCACCAGTTTCTGTCTCTTCCTGCAATGTGCTACTGAGGGTCTAACTAGCTAATATGATAAACATCTTGAAACTGGGGATGTTGGGAGGAAGTGGTTTACACTTTACCCACCCTGGTTTTCACTAGGTTTGTTATGACTCTAGCTCAGTGATTCTGAGCTCGGACTTCATGAGGGAATAATCTGGGAGCTTTGTAAATAACATGGAGTATGGCCTTACTGGATTGAGGGTGGAGTCTTGGCATTGGCATTTGAAAGTTCTTGCCAGGAAATGCTAATATAAGCAAGAAATGAGAATCACAACTTAAGAAAATGAATTTTTTACAAATTTCAGGCACTGGGTGGCCTCTTATAAGGGACTTGTTCAGAAGTTGAATGTCATTTCTGTTCTCTTAAAGATTAGACAAGAACATGGCATGAAGCCTTAAAGGTCCTAAATCTTCAATATGTTGGCAAGTATTTACAAGCAATCTGCCTGTTTGAAGGGCCAGATATATCAAATGACTCATAGAAGAGTTGCATTCTTCTCTGTTTATAATTACTCCCATAATACCTGGCAAGGAAGAAACAGCAGCTCAAAATGGTGAATGAACTTGCTATGAGTCTCCACTAACAAGAAGTCAAGTGGGAATCAAATCTAAGATCTGACTCCTGTGACTTTCCTATACATCATGCTGCCTTTCAAAATGTGCGTTCTTTTATGCTCCTACTACGTAGAAATGACTTGGTTCCTCCTTATCAAAGAAACTTGTCTTTTAAGTGTCCCTTTCCTTGAAGCAAACAACAATTGTATTTTGATCAGGTTTTCTGGGTGTGTTCTAGCCATAGCCCAAGAGGAATGTAGCTGTATCTAGTCATCATTTTATAAATATTGATGTAGAATGGTACAAATGTTTTAAAGGAAATTTTATCTGAAGGAGTGTCTTGGAATTCAGCAGTTTCTTTTCATGTCTTCCAGAACTCCTACCCTTGGCACTGAAATTCAAACAACCAAGGGTTGGCCAGATTCCTATGTTTGTCTATTATTGCAGAACTGGGGATTCTGTACCTCATAGGATTGAGGTAGGCTGACCCCAGAGACTGAAAATGGCACACTCGGTCATTGACTTTGAGCTGTGATGAACATTTAATACAACACTGGCTTTGAAGAGGAAAGTGGTGCATCTAGATCACCTTATTAATTCCTTTTAATCTAAGGGAATGGGAAGAGGAAAAGCCCATTCTACAGCAGAGAAAACTGAGTTAAAGACAACACACTGTCAGCTTGCCTGAGACCACGTAGTACCACTGACCACACTGGCAGGGAACTGTGCCTCAGACTCTGTGCCACTCAGTGCATGCTTTGCCACCTCCATCATATCAGTGGTGCATTTAAAAGTTGGGGACAAAAACATATGCAGGTGTGCACTAAGAAGTTTAACATTGTATTGGTTGTAATAACAAAATTGAAAACAATCTAAATGACAAACAATAGGGAGATGGTTAAGAAAATATGTCATGGAGGAGTCCTAGGTGTAGGTCATGATGCAAATTGAAGTGGGTTTGGGGGGGAGAAATATAGTTCATGTGTTTTATATATTTCCCTGTATGGTGGTCACATACGTCAGACCATAGATTCCAATGTGCAAGATATAGAACTATTTCAGTTTCACAAGCTGCATGATCATTTCGGCTCTGGGTCCCACTCTGCTTGTGGTAGAAACTTTTCATTCGTTTCACAGGGATCACTGTTGAATCAGGGTTTGCTTGGTCATGCTGCCCAGACCATGCTGTGTCAATTGGGTCGGGTTGCCCTCCAGGCCACACATGTGGCAAAGCATATGGGTGATGGCAGAGCATAAACCTGGTGCTGTTCTCTGCCTCCTCCTGGACTGGAGGTCTCTGCAATAAACAACCTGCATCCCTGTGTATGTGACCATGGTCTCAGTTAAGTCAAAATCCTATTTCTTTATCCAATGTTTTTGGTAAATTCCAAAAGAAGTTAAATTCCAAAAGAAGTTTTCATGGCAGCACTGGATTAATAGGTGGCACGGAAGATGTGAAGTCCTTACCATTTCAGTGACATCATCCTTTTTAACAGCCTCTGTCTGCTGTCTTCTCTCCAGCAGAATTGGCTGACCATATTGACACTGGTGCTTCCTACAGGTCAATGCTTCTCTGGGCCGAGTTCTCACTCAGAAGTTCCTGTTCCTTCTGGGAAACCATTTGACTGCTTCAAGAACCTGCAGAACAGGGTCTTGGTAAGATCCTCTCATTCCCACCTGTCTGATATTCCTGCAGCCATCCTTCATGATGCACTTGGGGTCCAGGCATCACACCTACTGCCCAGACTCCCTGAGATCCTCCTGTGGGTGTCTGCCATCCCCTCTTCTTAAACTGGCTGGGGGCTGGGGCAGGAATGGACAGAATGCAGCCCCTGCACATTTGTACCCAGAGACCTTCCATTTCTCTGGGGTCTGCAAGCAACCACTTTGCCCATGTGTGAAAAGTTGTGAAAAGTTGCCACATGTGTGCCATGTTTAGGATGTGAAATCAAAATATCGCTTTAGTCGCCAAACAGCTTTTCTTCTCTTTTTCTCCAGTTTCACCCTTATCTGGCTCAGTGACAACCTCTAATTGAAGGGGTGTGAAGTGCTAATCTTTTAAGGAAACAAAGAAGAAAATATTGATTAGAATCTAAAACATTATCTGTCACATGCAATTTCCATATTTCTTTTTCCTTCTTTCTTTTTTTTGAAAGACTAGGTCGTGCTATTTTTGCCCGTGGAACTGCAGGCTTTCGTTGCCCGGGGTACCACAGACTAAAGTAATCCCCAGCCTCAGCTTCCCAGGTAGCTGGGATTACAGGTGTGCACCACCACACCCAGCTATTTTTTTTGGAACTAGGTCTCGCTACGGCTCGAACCGCGATGCCTAGCCCCAGCCACTTCATAGGCTGAAGCTTATAGGCACGAGCCATCGTGCTTGGCCCACTTTCCATATTTCTACAATGAAACGAAAAATGAAGGCATAGAAAAAATTGTGTGAGAATTTTCTAGAGAAGGGTCATGTGGCATGTTTCCTTGTCATCTCTTCTTGTGAAAACACAGCTATCAGCTAACACTCACTGAACATTTCTGTTTTGCTACTCACTATTGAAAATGCTTTGCTTACATTACCTCATTTAATTCTCACTGTGATATCATTATCACCACATGGAGGGGAAGACAGACGTGAAGGGGTTAAATGATTGTCCAACGCATCATAACCAGTAATCATAACCAGTGAGCTGACCCAGGAGCCAAGACCCAAAGCTGTCCCGGCTCGGCAAGCCCAGTGGAAGAGATTCTCATCCGCCCCCTAGAAGTTCAGACGCAACTGCCTTTCCTGCCTCACCAATCGGTGGTGCATATTTGCTTTTCAGAGGCACTGACCATCGTGGCTGTTTTCACAGGTGGCCTGATGTCTGTTATAAAAGGGAAAGACGCAGATGGTAATGAGAACCTGACGCTGGTTTTGACTCATTCCACCCAGGGAGCCTGATTTTGTTACTAACTTGTGTTGATCGAAATGTAATAAAAGTCATAACTCTACCTGGGTGTGGGAAAGGCAGCCTTCACTCCGGTTCCCAGAGACATTCGGAACAACACTGGAGAGATGGCAGAGGTCTCCGCTGTTTATCTCATTTCGCTCAGTACAGAGGAACTTGCAAGCGCAGCACCCAAGTAATCACTGCGAGCATCTGGGGAAATTCTTATAAGTACCGCGAGCTAACCAATTGCGCGACTGGAGCTGCCATCTAGGGAAGTTCTAGTGGGAATAGCAGCCCAAGAGAAATGCTTCCCCCATGGCCAGGATGGCCCCTCAGAGATTACCCTGGAGAGAGTCCCAGGTCAAGGACAAGTGGGAATTCCTTTCAGATGCAGGTGGCAGGGTGCTGCCACGTGGATCAGCTCTCAATATAGACCCGTTCCTGTCCTTCCTTTCCTGCCCACCCTCCGCTTAGAACTGGTTTGTGGTCCAGTCATCAGAATTTTGCTTAAGGATTTTCAGCATTAGTCTGCATAGCTATCGTAACAGAATTCCAAGGCTGGGCACCGGAGATGACAAAAATGTGTTTACCACAGTTCTGGAAGCTGAAAATAAGGCACTGAGGTGTTTCTGGTGTGACCTTTTCTGGCCCATGTGAAGTCCTTGCTCCGTGGTCTGACAGGGCCCTTTCCTTGCGCGTGTGCAGAGACCTCTGCTGTCTCTGTTTCCAAGGACACGAGTTTTATTGGATTAGGAACTCAACCTCAGTGACCTCATACAACCTTGATTACATCTCCAAAGTTCCACCTCCAGATACAGTCGCACTAAAGTTGCATCAACGTGTGAACGTGGGTGATGGAGGTGGGGGTGGGGCGGCTAACGTCCAGCCCATAGAAGGTAGTGTGCCTTTCTTCCACCTAGCTTGTGCTAGGTTCTGCAAATAAGAACTTGTGGAGATGTGTCAGTCTTTCCTGGAGGAAAGCCCAGGCTAGAAATTAAATTGGTGGCTGACTGGCAGACTGCACCATGAGATGGAGGACTCTGGAAACAGATCTCCAGGTAAGTGATAATACCTGTGTGGTCTTATCTTGAGTAAGCAAATTCCACAAATGCTCAGGATAAGTGTTGGTACACCTATTTTCTTGGTATTGCAAAATCACACATGAAGGCTTTTAATGAACTGAATTTCTGGAAAATTTCAAACAAGGGTTGAGGGCAAAATTAGGCAAAGGGATCGAAGCTTAAAACACCGGCTTTCCCTGGGGTTCCATGAATTTGATCACCTGATGCAATCTTTCTCAAGGTCCTGGGTCACATTTGTAAGTTAATGCACAGAGGAAACTTGCAAGAGAAAATGTGGGGAAATCTGGTGGGGGGATTGTCACAAGAAGAGGAGATTACCAGCTCCTGTTACCAGCTATGTAAAAAAGGGAAACTTTATACATCAGACAGGACTATAAATTCTTCAGTAACTGCAGCTGTACCCCAACAATATGGTCCAAAAATATCCTTCAGTTTCACACTGGAGATTAGTTACAGCAGGTCATCACCCCGAAAAAGGACATTGCTCCTGAAAAGAAGAGACCAGTGGGCCAAGGATTCCTCAAAGACTTGCAGCGAGGGAGGAGTCCCAGTGACCAGAGTGGGGGAGA
This sequence comes from Uropsilus gracilis, assembly GCA_004024945.1. NCBI lineage: Eukaryota > Metazoa > Chordata > Mammalia > Eulipotyphla > Talpidae > Uropsilus > Uropsilus gracilis. Next base: position 9,814 of record PVHY01012679.1, on the reverse strand, counting down.
AGGAAGGGGAAGCAGAATAGTGGTAGAGGGGTACATCATTGATGGGAGGGCCATGCCTAAGGGGAACAATAACTGTACAAATATGACATGTTGTATGAAAATAAGAAAATTTAAAAATACATAAAACTTAGCCAATAGGCAAACAAGCATTCCATTACTATTACTGCCTTGCAGCTACTAGGGGGCAAATGCGATTTCCTTGGCCTGGTAAGAGGAGAAAGAGTGGGATTCCCTTGTAGGGCTAAGGCCTTAGGGAGGAATATTTAGTGTGGTGTTGGAGGTGGGGATTAGAAACCACTGCAGTTTTACAGAGGGCCAGACTTGGTGAGGCAGGTGTAGCCAAAGACTTAGGTACACAGTGAGGTTGTGTATATTGGCCTTGACTTCTATGAACACCTGACAGGCCTTATAGACTTGATAGTAAGCTGTGTTGGGATGTGATATGCCAAATAACCTTTCACTTTAAGATAGCTCACATGTATGACTGTGTCATGCATTCTGTGGTAGAGCACTGTGCATGCACACATACACATACAGGTGGATATACTTGCTGATTTTAATACATTAACATTGTCTAAATATTGTTTCAGTTTAGAAAATATATCATGTCTAAATTGTGTGATCTTTCCAAAATTATACCTAAGCACAAGATGTTCCTTGTACTTCAGCAAGCTCAAATTTCACTGACTGGCGTACATCAGTCAAAACTTGGAAGGATGCGAGTCACTATGCCAAGGATGCTGATCACAGGTAACATCAGGTCTCAGCCCTTTCTCCTCTCCGGGACCTCTGGCCAGTAACAGGATTTTTTGGTACTCCTCAGTCTTCTGGGTTCTGCATTCCCAAGTCACCTTAACCTGCTTTTTTCCCCCAGACACTTAATAAAGAATGTCTTCTTTGTACTTGGGGTAATGATATTAAAAGATCAAAAGCATGAAGAAAGGTTGACCTAGAACATTATTGACTGGGGTTTGCAACCCTCACAAGAGGTAGCTGTTCTGAGCAGAGGCAGCCCATCAGCAGGGACTGTAACACTCATAGTGGAAAAGAAGGAGAGTTTGCCTCCTATGGGCCAGTTCTTGGGCTTGATGTTTTCAGGGTCATTCATTTAGTCTCCACATGAGTCGTCAAGGATGCTCTCATGACCTCTATCTACTTCCAGGTAAATAAAACTCATAATGTTGTCATTTATCATTAATTGACATTAATTATCTAACATTAATTGACATTTTTGGGATATTAGAACTAAAGTTCCCATGAACTTTTTGTTTTTTGGTGTACCCATGTACTCACATCTGCTGGGTATAATGGAATGTGGTTGGTGCATCAAAGGAGATGCACATCTTATTTATAGATACTTCCCAACAATTTTTCAAAGTTGTACCAATGTATATATCTAAAAGTGATGTGTTTGAATCAGGGTATATATCTTTGCCAATACCTGTAATTGTTAGCTAAATCACATCTCCCTAAACCCTATACACTGCATACTAAATCTATTTTAGTTGATTCCATATGCACTACAAATATAGTCTCCTTTTTTTTGTGACCTGCCTTCCTCTTTACTAATGGTATTTTTTTGTTGCTGGTATTTTTTTGTTGCTGTTGACTACAACTTACTATTTTAACATATTTTTTTAAACTTTGGCCCATAATTTATTTTGAAGGTTATAATCCTTGACTTCTAAACATCTGGAAATTTCCTAGTTATATTTATGCTTTTTGGATGTCTTGTTAAATCTCACTGGTATCAGAAAATATTCCCTGAATGAGTTTGATCCTTTAAAATAAACCCAGAGTTATGTTTAAATCACCAATTATACCTATGGATCTGCATTTTTCTTCCTTAGTTCTGTCTTTTTTTTCTTTATACATTTTAAGCTATGTTATTATATGTGGCCAAGATTAGAATTGCTAGTGTTGAATCAACCCCTTTAGCAGTAAGAAATAACTCAGTCATACTACCTGCCTTTGTCTGATACTTTTCTAGATGTACCACTTTTCTTTGAATGATTGCTCTCTTGGCATGTATTTTTTCATTTGTTTTTTATTTCTAACCTTTTCCAGTTTTCTGTAACTGTATAGTATACCACCCACAAGAGTGGCATTAATCAATCATTTTATTACTCCTAGGTTTTGTGGATCAGGATTTGGAATACAGCAGAGAGGGCATAGCTCTGCTCTACCATCTGTAGACTGGAAAGACTTGGAATCATCTGAAAACCTCCTCTCACATGTTAATACCTACACCATGTTAATTAGGGACTGGACTCAGCTAGGATCATTGCTTGAATTGCCTGCCCACAATCTTTCCATGGAGCTTGTGTGTTATTACAATACACAGACTCGGATTAGTCAGACTTCTCATACAGTGGCTCAGAGCACCTACAGTGAGTATTTCACGGAACAAGGCATACATTGCATAGCCTTTTAGAACTTAGTCACAAAAATTCCTCAGTGTTACTTTTGCCATAAACTATTGGTTAAAGTAATCACAGCCTGTCCAGACTGGGGGAGGAAAATAAATCCTGTGCCTTAAAAAGAGGTATGTGAAGGGGTTGGAAGTATGTTTAACAATGAACTTAAGTTGATAAATCTTTGATATAGAACTTGAGTTAAATGAATGAAGTCTTCTTCCTGTGATGTTGGGGATGATATAGTTTTTTACCAGCACCTTGAAAAGAATATCATATATCCCGGTAACTAGTCAATAGACCCTGGCATATTATTTTTACACCTCAGAAATACTGAATATTTCTGAAATAATATTTCAAAGAACAAAGAAAAGTTTGTGTTTATCAAGGCTCAGAGGGTATTGTGTGACCATCTGGAAAGTGAATAATTCTGCTAATTAGCAAACTGAGTGCTAAAGATGATTCATTAAGGAGATATCAGTGAGCAGGATGAGGTGTATGGCTGTAGTCCCAAGACAATAATCCAAGAAAAAAAAAAAATACATATGCATTCCCTAGGTGGCAGCAGTCAACAAGGAGCTAGAATCTCCAAAGGGTGTGGCATCTCAGGGAAGGAAAATCTCCCAAAAATGTAGACAAACTGGATTTGCTTTTTGGTTTTAGATTCTGAGGCAAGTGGTAAAGGCATGGGGATGAGAAACATTCTTGCTCAGCAAGGAGTTAGAATCAGGAAACCTGCATCTAAATCAGACTTTGCCTCTAGCTGGTCATGAGGCCCGAGACAACAGTTTGTCAACAAATCCATCCCTACTCATCATTTTCTTCTTGTCTGACCCAACAAATAGGCTGAATGAGGTCATCTCTAAGTACTTTTAGACATTATGTGACTCAATTTGAAGATGCCTCTGGAATTTTCATCACAGTTTATTTAATGAACTTGATTGCATTGAAGGGGAGTTGTGGAGGGGATGGTTGTATGTATTTGTGAGAGATGCATTTCCCCACTGTCATTTTAAGAGTTCTGTATCCAGAGAATATCCATTCCACAAATGGGAACAATGCTTTATCTTAGTATTTGTGAAAGGGTTTTTCTGTGGATGGTGACATACGTGGCTTACCTATCACTCCCTCTTACTAGACCTCCTTGCTATCAGCAGCTGTGCTTATGAGGGAGGGAGATTATCCCATATTTATTATTTCATTCTACCTTCAAGTTGCCTTGAATTATGTTGTTTTAACAAACCAATCTCTTAAGTCAAGCTCACCTTAATAATAGGACATACTATGTTGATTATGTCCTAAGTACTATTCTAAGTGCTTCCCACGTGTTCTTCTATTAATCCTCAAAATGACACTCGGGGTTACTTTATCACTAAATGTAGATGGAAACTGAGGCACAGAGTGATTATGGAACTTGTTCAAGGTCATATAATAGATATCTAGTAGAACCAGGTTTTGAAAACAGTCTGTTTCTAGAATCTCTAGTATTCTCATGGCCAGGAGTACCCTGGGCCCCCAAACTTGCATGTTCCTTCCATCAACCACATAAAGACAAAGGAAGCAGTCTCTTCATGTGATAGATCTTTAACAGAATTAATGTGCAGAGAAAGAGAGGAAAAACAAGTCCAAATATGAGTTCCTCAATAAAACACACACAATTACCCATCTCCTCATTGACAAATGCCCAGTTAAACAGGGTCAACATGAAGCAGGGCCACTGAGACTCCAATTCTTGTCACATGTCTAAAGCACCTTCTGTCAGGAAACCACAAGAAAGAAGTTCTATAGCAGGTCCCAGAGAACTGGAACAGAAGGAGCTACCTTATCACAATAATGTCAGCCTTCCCATGTGTCTTTGCTCCATGTCTCTCCTTCCATGTTCCTTCCCTGCAGTACCAAGGCATCAGCCACAGAAATAGGCACTCTCTCTTACTTACTCACTTGATTTCCTTGTATCATAGCCTCTCCTGGCCACTCAGCACTTGCCCTCAGCTAGTCCAAGGCCATAGCTAGTCCAAGGCCAAGGCCACAAATGGAGTGGGAAAGCTGATACCTCTCCTAACACCAAGACATCACACTTAAAAGAGGGCTAGTGACATGTGCACTGTGCTTCTCGTTTATTTCCACTACATTTTAAACTGGGGTTAATTCTCGCACTTGATTTACCACAGAAACACTCTTATTGAACTATGTTTTCTTCCTAGGATTTATAACTTGGCAATATAATTGGCAATGTAACAAATCCCACCAGGATCACAGGAAGGTTAATGTGACTTTCCCCTGGAGTTGATTTTTATTTGTGTGTGTGTGTGTGTGGGGGGGGGGGGTTGGAAAAGAAGGAATTGTGGGAAGATGGAGAAAGACTGTAAGGAGAAAAGGGGCAAATGCCTTTGGTAGCAGTAGCCTGAAGTGGGGAGTCAGGAGGATATAAGAAAAGATCCCAGGACTTAGTCAGGTCCTTTACAATATGACAGAAAGAAACAGTGAAGAAACTGAAGTGACAGAATTGACAACTGTGAAATCAAAGGTAACCTTAATTGCTCTTGGAAGAATATAGCTGGGTTCCAAGCGAACTTCAAACAGCCTCACTGAAAAGGCCCTAGAAGAATTTTCTATGTCACTGCCTGTGCTGCTAAGGCCTTTCATTTTGATTGCAAGGCAAGTGGTACATTTTATAGCATCTCTTGCTTTGTATTCTTTGGAGGATTTCTCTGCAGTTAACTGGTATCCCAAACTAGTGTCTTCATTTTGAGAGGTAGATCTGGGGTTTGAAATGATTAAGCTGCAGATCAGCAGCTCACTGCAGCCTGTAAAACCAGAAAAACAGCTTAACATTTCATTCAAGTTTCCTCTCCTCCCCATCTTGTCCCTTTTATCTAAAAGCAGACTGGAGTGTTTATGTGATGACTGTCTGGGGTAAGGTGATCATGGAATATGGCTTCTGCATGTTTTGTTCCATCTCTATGCAACTCAGAAGTGCTCCAACTTCAGCCTCAGAGTCAAATTGATCATTAGCCATTGACTTTGGCTTCCCCAGAAGAGGGACTTACTGAGCAGTCAAAGGCTTTTATTCCAGAGGAATTTATATCACAATCGATCTCAGCTCCTCAGGGAAGAAACAAGCAAAGACTAGTCTCAAGACTGTGTGAATTTATTACTTAGAGGATACCATTTGGAGCCATTGTCCTAGACCCAGTCATTCTTGGCAAATCAGCAAAGCTTTTTTCCCCAGCATCAAACTCTTTGGGTTTCAACTATATTTAGACTGAAGGCTCATGCTCTGTGCTTTCTATGTCATGCCTCGTCAGAATTGTTCCTTCAGAATGTTGGTTAAAAGACATATTAATCACAGTAGCACTTGCATTGACAGGAAGGGAAAGAATTGGGGATAAAGGTAATTTCAGATTTGACCTTGACTACTTTTGTGTCCTGTCAATACCCTGAGCCATTTGTTTGGGAGGGCTTTATTAAAGACTTTCTGATGATTTATTCCCTCTTAAGTGCCTGAGGGGAGGCTCTTGAGTTCTAAGGAAAACTAACCCATTTCTTTCTTGTAGGAGACACTACCACACACTTTCATCCTATATAAGACATCTTAACTGGTAAGGCGTTGCCAGAGCTCGTAGTGGGCAGGCAGAGGAGGGAAAAGATATCCAAAAGGAATGCATTGTTCAGCATGATTGCTATAGTAAGGTCTGTAAATTTGGTTAATAAAACTGCCACTTTCAGCTATTATTTACCCAATAAAATCAGAATGTAATGAGCATAGGACAAAGAAAAACTCCCCAAATCAAATAGCAAGCACTATCACGATACCTGTAATCATAGGGGCAATAACCAATCAAAGGCCAGTACCCAAAGAGGACAGGTCACTGTGGGTTCTCACCAGTACAGACAATTGCAGAGATCTCAGGCTCCAGAAACAGCAACTCTGGGGTTTATTTTACAAACAGGAGAAACAAAGACTTTATTGTAGCCACAAAAGGCTAGCTATCTCACTCAGATAGTGTGCTATCTGATATCTGAGATATCTCACTCAGACAGAGTACCGGTGACTGGGAGTTCTGGGTAACACTGGCCGGTGGTGAAAGCCACTCCTGGATACCCAGAGGTATGGCCAAGTGTTAGCAGCTTTTTGTGAGTTGTTGGACTGCACCAACAACAATCTTTAAAACTATATATCTGGCCGGGCACAGTGAAGATATTAACCACTGGAATTGTGTTTTTCTGGATTGGAAGTGACCTTGAACAAGTCTGACCTCCTTCTACTCTCAGAGACTGTTGGCATCTGGGCTCCCTGCAGTGAGCTGGTGTGTGAGCTGGCCCTTCCCTCCTTATCTGGCACTCAGACGTGGAATAATGGACCACAGTTTTCTATGCTGAAAGAACAAAATGGATATTTTGTTCCTTAGTCACATCTGCACTGCAAAGTCTGTTTGAAGTCAAGTGGACAATTTTTATGATTGAATGTGGCAAAGAAAAAAAAACAAGGAAATTATAATTACCTATGTGGAAGGTACAGCTAGATTTTTGAGAAGAGGATCGCTGCAGCTTTTTAAAGAAAGAAGAAAATTATGTTGTACGTGGCGGCTCAAAGCCTCTGTTTATTTATTTACCTTCAAAGTGATCAGAGAAAGTATATAGAAATTGAGGCTGTAAGAAAATGTAAAGAAAAAAATTTCTCTGATATTGAAACTGAGTCAAGTGGACATTTCTGGTTATGAGGCAAGTGTTTAATGGAAGGGAAAAAGTGTTTCCTATCCCATCATCTAACAGAAATGTCAGCAAGCTATGGATTATTCATTTAAGACATTTTTCTTCATGCTATTAAAAAGTAAGTTGGTGATTAGACTTTCAATCTTCATGCTTTAATGTATAGGCAATGAAAGGAACCGTGTTTGGCATGCAGCTGTTTCATCACAAATAAAGGAGCATGTAGTTCATTTGTGAACAACAGACTCATTTTCTAAAATTTGGGTGGAAGGCAGAGACTTAAAGGACAGAGGCAGAGCTGATGCCCAAGAAAATTCTACAAAATCTACAAATCTTCATCAAATAATGTTTCCCAGTTAGAATATGAGCTTATTTTGTTTGTGTGATCCCAAGTTTCCTAGAGGTGAAAGAATTTCAGTGACAGGTAGAGCATACAAATTAAGGGCATTGATTATTTCTGTGTCTCATGACCTGCTTTATTTCTGTTATACCCAGAGTAGCCAAGTGGAGTATGAGATTGCTTACCCTCACTTACACAGCACTGTGTAAATGGAGATGCACAAACCAGGAGTAAAGAACTGCAAAAGTGGGCACACTGGTAACAAAGTAAGCTCTGTCCTCTTACTTTGGCAACACATCATCTGGCTATTGTCCTGAGGTGAACATGCTGCTAGAAGGGAGTTTGCTGTCTTTTGTGACAGAGGGAGGAACACAAGTACTGGAATTGACCTTGGACCTATATGAACAAGTTATAACTTTTCTGGGATAATCTTTTATAAAGTATGATCTTGTTGCCTGCTGTGGATCATGTGGCAGGCTGTGGTGACCCTGTGCCTCTATGTGAATATTGGGCGTTTCTTAAAAATGGCAGTCTTTTCATTTGGGGTGGAATGATTCTTTATTGTATGGGACTACTGTGAGCACTGCAGGAATTAGCATTCCAGACCCTTTACAATTAAAGGCTAACAGAAGACTTCAGGCAATGATAAGTTAAAATGCCCCAACTCATTTGTTGATGCCTCCTGGAGATATTTGTGGTACTTCTAGTTTAAAGTAAAGGTCAGGTCATTACTATCACCTATCAGCTTTGATGGATAACATTTATTGAACACTCCATCAGTAACAGAACACTTTCTTGGGCTACGGGTTGAAAATGGACACTGGATCTGGTGGTGTGGGGTATTGTCAGTGCTATCACTAGGAAAGCTAAAGGAGAAGGTCTGAAAATCATTGCTAAAACATCATTGTCTAAAACTGCCGCAAAGACATGAAAACCCATAATGATAAATGAAATCTTTAAATTTTTTATACTCACCCCACTTCTTTTTTTCTCATTTCTCTTTTTTCCCATTTTTCTCATTGGTATTTAGTCTGCAAAGCATTATTTTGTCATCTTTTATTACAATTACTGTGTTATTTCATCTTTCTATAGTAAGAAATAGGCATTTACTCAATTAACTTCGAATAATAGGCAACTACTAAGAGTATCCTCTTGAGCATAGTAAATTGGTCCATCAAAACATGGCCAGCATCAATTGATATGATCATATGGTTTTTGTTTTTCTTCTTATTGATATGGTGGATTATGTTAATTGATGCAGAGAAAGCATTTGACAAAGTCCAGCACCCATTTATGGTAAAAGCCCTTGAAAAACTGGGGATCAAAGAAACCTACCTAACATAATAAAAGCCATCTATGACAAACCTACAGCAAACATCATCTTAAATGGGGAAAAATTAAAATCATTCCACCTGAGATCTGGAACTAGGCAAGGATGCCCACTCTCTCCATTACTTTTTAACATTGTATTGGAAGTCCTAGCCAGGGCAATAAGGCAAGAGAAAGATATAAAAGGGATACAAATAGGAAAAGAGGAACTGACACTGTCATTATATGCAGATGATATGATTCTATATGTAGAGAACCCCAAAAAATCCACAGAAAAACTCCTTGAAATAATTAACCAGTTCAGTACGGTTGCCGGCTACAAAGTCAACACACAGAAATCAGTAGCCTTCCTATACGCAAAAAGCCAAGCAGAAGAAGAAGAAATTTAAAAAGTCATCCCATTTACCATTGCACCAAAAACAATTAAATACCTGGGAATAAACCTAACAAAACACGTAAAAGAACTATTCAAAGAAAACTTTAAAACGCTACTAAAAGAGATAGAAGAAGACACAAGGAATTGGAAAGACATTCCTTGCTCATGGATGGGAAGAATTAACATCATCAAAATGGCCATCCTACCAAAAGCAATCTACAGATTCAATGCAATCCTATTAAAAATTCCAATGACATTCTTTAAAGAGATAGAACAAAAATTAGAAAAATTCATATGGAATAACAAAAGACCTCAAATATCAAAAAAACCTCCTCTCCAAAAAAAGAGAGAATGGAGGACTAACTATTCCAGACTTCAAGCTATACTACAAAGCCATAATACTTAAAATGGCTTGGTACTTGTACAACAACCGACAATCAGATCAATGGAACAGAATTGAGAATCTGGAAATAAAGCCACACACATATAGCCAATTAATCTTTGACAAAGGAGGGAAAAACTTACATTGGAACAAAGATAGTCTCTTCAACAAATGGTGCTGGGAAAACTGGACTAAGACATGCAAAAAAATGGACCAAGACATCTCTCTCACACCATGTACAAAAATTAATTCAAAATGGA
>PVHY01012678.1:0-43677 GCA_004024945.1 Uropsilus gracilis | reverse complement strand
AGATAGATAGATAGATAGATAGATAGATAGATAGATAGATAGATAGATAGATAGATAGATAGATAGATAGATGATAGATAGATGGATGGATGGATGGATGGATGGATGGATGGATGGATGGATATGGATAGATAGATAGATAGATAGATAGATAGATAGATAGATAGATAGATAGATAGATAATGACTTGGCTCAAATAGACTATGAGAAGTCCTGTGACTTTGCATTAGCAAGCTGAGACCCCAGAAAAGTCAGTGGGCTAGTTCTAATCTGAATCCAAAGGCCTTAGAATGAAGAGCATTCATAATGTGACTCCATCATTTGAGTCTGAAGGCTAGAGAAGACCCATGTCCTACTGGAGACAGAGAGAGGGAGCAAATATTCCTTTATTTGGACTTTTTTTGTCCTATTCACCACAATTGGGTGAAGCTCAGCCACTTTGCAGAGGACAATCTGCTTTACTCTGTCTACTGATTCAAATGTCCATCCCATCTAGAAATGCTCACATAGACATGATCAGAAATAATGGGGGGAAAATAGCTGGCCATCTCATGACATGATCAAGGTAACACATGAAATTAGCTGTCAATTCACCTACCTGAATTGACAGCTTTTCAGTACAGCACAGGGATTATCAAGAAAAATAGGTGATGCATTTCTTACTCCTAGACTAGAAAGATTCAAACTCTTTCCCTGTAGCATACTCTAAAGACCTATGGTAAAACTTACCAACTGCCACTACTCTGTCACCTGGTCAACCAGACCCAGTGGAGACACAGAACAGTACTCTATTTAGAGAATAGCATTTAGTCCATCCTCGCATAAACAATTAAACCCCCCTTTTTTAAAAATTTATTTATCTATAAATTTCACATCATTGCAATCCCAGGGATTTATCCCGCCTACCCTCCCCTCCCATCCCCCCCTTTCCCTCCTGCCCATAGTTGTGTGCTTCAGTTTGGTGCTTAGCTTGTTTTGTCTTTTCCTCATGGCTTTTGTTTACTTTTTTCAGTGTGTCCCATATATTAGTGAAACCATTTGACTTCTGTCTTTCTCTTTTTGACTTGCTTCTGCTAGTATGATTCCTTCTAAGTACATCCATGTTGTCATAAAGTCGTCGAATTTGTCGTTCTTAATTGATGAGTAATATTCCATCGTGTATATAGACAACATTTTTTTTCATCCAGTCATCTGTTTTGGGGCACTTAGGTTGCTTCCATGTCCTTGCAATTATAAATAGTGCTGTGGTAAACATCCCCTCTTTACAGCACTGGGGACCTAGGGCCAAGTGTCAAGCTTCTCAAAATATAAACCTTAAATACAGTAAGAAGTTTAGCTGCATAGGAGAAAATAAAACATGCTGCTTTATCAGCAACTGCATGTAACAGAAAGCAAGGAAACACCTGAATATTTGCAGAAACTTAATAACAGGGAACACGGACTTGCTCATCTTAATTTGATCTGTAAAAATCTTGAAAGTCTGAAATATTAAATTCAGATCTCAGCTCCAGATTTGAAGAACACTGATGAACTAAAGTCAGACAGAAAAGATGGGAAGACTCTTAAGTTCTCTGATTTGCAGAAGTGTTGAAGCAATTAGGGATATTTGATCTGGAGAGGAAGGAACTTGACAGGTCTCTGGAGGGTTATCAGTCAGAAGCAGGAAGGCTGTGAAGCATCACCTGCATCAGGTCAGGTGCTACACTGCCCCATCCAGTCTTCTAACTGCAAGAGAAATGAGCCCACCTGGTCAAGTCAGCGCAGTGTGGGTTCCCTGCTGGAAAGGAGGGCAATATGCTGATTAAGCGCCACTCCAAGGTCTTAACTGCCTCGCCCTAAATCCCATTTTACTTCCTTGCATCCTTGACATCCGGGAAAGAAAGGAAGGGGCAAACTGTGGGCTCCTAAAAAATCAGGGATGTGATTAAAGTTTATGCCTCCATTTTCAGGGTTTGGGACAAAGCCTTGTGCACAATGGTGCTAAGTCATTGTTTTATAATGAATGAGCAAATAAAAACAATGACTCAAGTCATTAAAAAAAGCATGAGCAAGGGTAGATATTTTTGAAATCTCGGCAAGAAAAGCCAATGACCTTTCTTAATCTAAGTTCCCAGGAAAAGAGATAAGAAAACGATTCTAATGAAATAGCCAAATACTTGGCTTTCTTCGTCAATGTCATGTTTGGTCCTTTATCAGAAATTACCTTAAAAATAGTATTTCTTTTCTTATCTTTGCTTGACATACACCCCAGAAGCCCCACAATTTTTTTCCAGCTACTGCCTTTTCTGCAAACCATGTTTGAGCTCATTCTGTGTCAGCATGGAGCTAAGAGCTACTCAAGCATCATCCCATTAAATGCCCTCAAAAGTCTAACAAGCATGATGTAGTTTTAATCTTCATTTTACAAACTAGAAAACAATACACAGCTGATAACTTGTGTTGTTGCTCCTTCAGCCAAGGTTTGTATGAGGCAAGGCCGCTAAGCTTTAATGACAAGAGGTCCGGAAGCATAAGCAATGATTATACTTTACAGACGATAGAATCAACTTGCTCCTGGGAAAGTGTAGGGTAAATGCGTCCTTAGGGTTTTTCACTCGCATGCCATTAGTCTCAAAGACCAGAACCTGTGACACTGTGCCCTCCCCATGATTGTACACACCTGGACCAGTGAGTGAGTCCATGTACAAGTGGGCTCACCTGGCCCTGGGAGGGGGGCAAAAAGGGCAGCATCACCCTGGGGGAATCGCAAGTCACTCTGTCCCTACTGGCTGGTTCCCCTGTTCACCATTAATAGTCCTGTGAAGATGATGCCAAGGGCTCCAAACTTCTCTTTTAAGCTGTTAGAATCAACAGTGAACCTGCCTGGAATGAGATGGTTGCCAAACAATGCAAAAGCATCCTACTGCCTGGCACAGAAGACAGGCCATGCTGCCGATTGTGTAGAACAAGATAAGGTAAGGGCTTCCTCCTCCACAAAAGCCTCCATAAAATGGTGGCTTTGGTTGACCTAATAACTCCTATAAGCGCAAGTTTGGGGCTGAGGATATCAGGAATATTTTGTAGGATGTTAAGCTGTGGGTAGAGAGATGAAGTCAAGGTAGTTTAACTTTAAGGTTCTTTTAGAATTATTTAATGCTCCCCTGCTACCTTGAGGTTGACCCAGGAGAGAACACACTTTGGGAATCAGTTTCCTTGCCACTTGCATAGGGACAGTTCGAAAATAAGGGGGAAAAGTCTCTTAGGAGACATCCAGCTCCCACCAACTGAAGTTTGGATTTTCTGGCATTTGCCTGAAGGCCAGATTCATGAGTGTTCTAAGACCGAGAACCTTCAAATTGAAAACTGCTTAATCTATCAATTAAGGGTGAAGCTGCATCTACCTATCCTCACCCGCTGTAAGTCCCTTCTCTTACTCACTTACTGTATTAATGAAGAGAGAACCATGAAGATAGAGGCTCTAATTTGCTACTCAGTCCATCTGATTTGTGGATGACGAAAAGCCAACACATTTACCCAGAATGTGGTGGTGACTCTCTTATGTGATCACATGGGCTTAATACTTGCCAAAAGCTGTCAGACTGAAGCTGCAGGAGGCAAAAACCAATTTCTGTGAACTCAGATTGCTGTGACATAGAAAGTCAGGGTGGCTCAGAGACCCTGAAGGAAGGAGGTTCTTGATTGTAGGCATGGCAGGGACTATGGCCAGTGGAAACTGTACCATGTTTAGAATCTCTTGCTTTGGACAGAGATTGTCTTGCTTCAATGATTGGGGGCCATTGAAGAAGGTGAAGAAGACAGGAACACTGAATATGTTAGTAGGGTTCAGAGCCTACAGTCACCCAGCCTGGTAGTGTAGGCTTCAGCCCTGCCACTGACTAGCTGGGAGATCTCAGGCTGCCAACTTCCTACAGGAGATACTCCTGTCTGCAGCCAGGCCTTATACCTTATACTTATGTTCCACAGGATTAGCTCACCCCTAGCTAAACCCAAGCCAGCTCCACAACCCAAGTGGAGCTGATCAATTTCATCTTCCCCGTAGTGGACCGCTATGGTCCAATATCAATATCTGATATAGAACAGGCTTGGAGAATCTATTCAGTCACCCAAGATTAATTCCCACCTGCCTATTGTGCTTTGCGAGTCTATAATACCAACAGGAAGCCATTGCCCATGGTAAGTGCCAAGATTTGTGGAAACCAAGTGTGTGTGAAGATGAACATGAAGAAGAGAAGGGAGTAGATAGATGCAACAAGAGGAGATGGTGGCAGCTGAGAGAGGAATGGGTGTGGAGGACAAAGGATATGAGTAGAGTGGCACTTCCTGGCAGCTTGTTCCCACGTGTTTGCATTCCAGATCCTGAAAACAGGCGCTGGGTGCCCTGAGACATATTTTGCTGCTATTTCTGGGAGCACATTTACAAATTAGAAAATGATGAATGCAAACTTCAGCCCTCGAAGGCCAGTGCAAACAAAAAGCAGTTGATAAACTTCCAAGACTGTTCTTCCCAATAGCCTGCACGAGATGGGTTTGTGGTGAGCATGGGAGAAGGAGCAAGAGTCCCCCAAAAGCCAGAAGAGGAAGCTGAGGGGCCTGGATGCACCTGGAGAGTGTCACACTGAGTGGAATAAGTCAGAGAAAGACACAGTCTGGCTTCGCTCATGTGGCATAGAGATATGGGTGAACTAACTAAAACAGATGTCTAGATTATAAAGCCAACCAGCCCTTACCAAAAGGGAAGGGGTTGGATCTCAGGTCAAAGGGGACAATGCTATGGTGAAGAATAGAATTGAACTTGCAGTAGTGAAGTTACTGCAGTATATAGGCGATTACAAGGATGACTCTAAAAAGTGCTATTACACTGTGATTCAATGTTATTTCATTTGAAAAATCATTTTCCAAATAAATAGTAAACCTCCACTAAAAGGTTTTAAAGCTAAAGAGAATGCACCTCTTTAAAAAATGACAAATTTTCAGATATTGTCTGAAACTTGTATTTTCAGAAATTAGACATCTATATGTATTATTGAAAATCATATAGGTGATCTGATACTAAAAACAACATTTTCTCTGAGTTTCAGGGTCAGGGAAATGATTACCAATACCTTTCCTTTGTGTCTTATTTTTAAAATTGTTTAATATGTGTGTGAATCATTTTTACTAAGAAATAGGCTTTGTGTTTACCCTCAGTAAATTAATAAATAAATGAAAGGTTAGAAAGAACCGAAAGAGCAGGCAAAGAGATGACAACTTCCTTTTGTAATTAGGAAGGTCACCATTTTCTGAAAATGAGCAGAGCATTCACAAAGCCCAAGACCCTTCCTGGCTCCAAGAAAGCAAGATTGGAACAGCAATGAGACTGAAAGGAAAAGTAATCTAAAAATTTCAAAGAAAGAGAGATAGTTAGCTTTAAATATGTAATCATACAAATAATAGCAAAAGTGGTCATCATGACAAAATTATATTTTGAGGCATATAAGATGTGAAATTATCTCCAGTCTTTGTGTTCTGAGGTTTGATATCTCACTATAAAAACTCCGCAGCTATTTTTTTTCCCTAGTACAATGACTGCCCTTCTACCTTGGGGCTTCATTATTTTTAATGTGTGTAGTGTGTAGTGCACCACACTCTACCAGTCTCAATATAAATGCTCCCCACCCTCTTGGAAAGCTTTGTTGTTTCCACTCTTTTTTTTTTCCACAAGTATGACCACAATAAAAAAAAAAAATCTTACACATTCCCATCTTAAGAGACCCATGATATTACTTCTGTAAAACAAGTCAGCGTTTATAGTATAAACTTATCTAAGTGGAATTGAAAGGACCTGGATTATACACATTTTTAATTTTGGTAAAAATTACAAAATGACTGTAACAACTTAAATTTCCAATGTTATCCAAGAGTGTCCATTCCCATACTCTATTACCTACCTGGGATGCATTTAATTTCTTCATTTCTAGTCCAATGTATAATAACTATTTTTTACCTCAAATCTTATTTGAAAATATTAGTGTGGTAAAGCATGGTTTTACATAGAAATCGTTTAAAACCATGCTTTATTTAGTGTGTTTCTTTTGATATTTTCCCCATTATTTACTAAGTTTCTTATTAATTTTATTTTTTAGCTATACATTTTTTGGCTATTGACTTTAGATCTCAAATATATCTAAACTGTGTTATAAACCTTATCATAATGCATTGTCAATCCCAAATGGAAGTTTAATTTTTATTTGTTTTATTTTTTTATTGAACTTACACTGGTTTACATCACTATGTAAACCTATGTTTTAGGAGTACAGGGTCACACTTCCAGATGTTTGTTATCACATCACACCTATACCAAAGTATAATAGTCCATTGAGCCCTCTATACCCTTACTCCTCTCACTCTTCTGTTAGTCCATGCTTTTGTGTATATTTTGTCTTTTTGCTGTATTGATATTCAATATAAGCATGAAATCATCCAGCATTGGTTTTTCTCCTGATTTATTTCATATAGTTTAATCCCCTCAACTTCCATCCATCCTGAAAATGACAAGATTATTTCTTTTTCAAAACTGAGTAGTATTTAATTTTGTATGTATACCATGTATTTATGCAATCATTCATCAATGGGCACATACATTTCCATATCTTGTCTATTATAAATAATGCTGCAGTAATTATAGGGAGATCTAGATAGATAGATAGATAGATGGATGGATGGATGGATGGATGGATGGATGGATGGATGGATGGATGGATGGATGGATGGATGGATGGATGGATGGATGGATGGATAGGCGGATGGATGGATAGGCGGATGGATGGATGGATGGATGGTTGGATGGATGGATGGATGGATGGATGGATGGATGGATGGATGGATGGACAGCCAGGCGGACGGACAGCCAGGCGGACGGACAGCCAGGCGGACGGACAGCCAGGCGGACGGACAGCCAGGCGGACGGACAGCCAGGCGGACGGACAGCCAGTTCAAATTAGTTTAGATGCAAATATTTTGGCAATATTGCCTAGTCTTTGGAGAAAAATAATGAGGGGCTTCTCTGAGAAAGTGAGTGTGAGATACCTTTAATAAATGTCAGTTTTAACTGTATGTTGGTGACCTGGTACCTTATGTCTCCTTTGGCTCCTCTTCATTGAGAGTTTCTCCAATTTTCCCTATTTTTTAATAGCACCAATCAAGCATTTTATAAGAATGTTCCGTATGAAATTTGGTCTGATATTTTCCATAGTGAGAGTAAAACTAAGTGTTTAGGGGAGGAAGGCCACAGATGTAATATGTCACTCTCACCAAATCATATCAAGGATACCTGTTATCGACTTGAGTTAGTACTGTTGGTGTTGTCCTCCATCAACTAGCTGAGGCGATAACAGATTTCCCCCTATGGGTTACCCTTTTTCTCCCTCCCTTTTATTCTGTCCTGGAAGGAAGTCATAAAGGAAAGCCTATGCTTAGGAAGCAGGGATTTATGCTTCTTTCCTTGAGGGTGTATTTACATTAATTTTGCATGGAGTAGCTAGCTCTTCATTTATGTATTTATCCAGGCATTCTTATGACACATAGCTTTCTATTTTGTACTTTGAACTTTAAACAAACACATCTTGATTTAATTTCTTATTCAAGATTTCCTCTTGCTCTTTCTGTCAGCAACTGTGCTTTCTTGGCATATCCCATCAATGCAGACCTTCTTTAAAAAATAATAGTTTCTTCCTTATTTTCTGATTTCAAAATGCTCCAGACTTATTTCCTGCTTTGTGATAGGGTCAATCATTTCTCCAGGAGCTCCACTTTCTTTACTGGAGAATAGTATTAGACCACAATATCTGGGAGTTAGGGGTGCTGGCCGCTATGGGGGTGTCACAGCTTCTAGCTCTCAGTCAGCAAGAGCAAGAAAACCTATGTGCCTATTCTCCAACTATAATGTATAATCATTCAAGCCATTCTATCCTTCTCTCCTTCCTTATCTGCAAGCTTCCACCATAATAATGAAAAATCAGACTCCCAGGTCCCACCACATAGTTACTTAATTGTGCAATACCTGGACATATGTGTAAGAACTCAAAATTAATAACCCTTTATCACCCACATATAATGACAGCTTTATTTCTTCTTTCCCTATTTGGATTCCTTTTATGTCTTTCTCTTTTCTTACTGCCCTAGCTGGAACTTTCAATACTATGTTGAAAAGGAGTGGTGAGAGTGGGCATCCTTGCCTGGTTCCAGATCTTAACTGACATGGTTTCTGTTTTTACACATTGAGGATGATATTTTCTGTGGGTTTGTAATATATAGCTTTTATTATGTAAAGATATGTTCTGTTTATTCCAAATTTTTCTAGGACTTTCATCATGAATGGATGCTGTGTTTTATTGTGCTTTTTCTGCATCTATTGATATGATCATATGGTTTTTGGTTTTCTCCTTGTTGATGTGATGGATTATGTTGATTGATTTTCAGATATTGAACCATCCTTATGCTCCTGGGATGAATTCCACTTGGTCATAATGAATAATCCTTTTTATGCATTGTTGGATTCAATTTGCAAGGATTTTATTTAGAATTTTTGTATCTGTGTTCATTAGCGAGATTGACCTGTAGCTTTCTTTGTTGTGTGTTGTCTCTGTTTGGTTTTAGTATTAGTGTAATGTTTGCTTCACAGAATGTATTTGGCAGTTTTCCATCTTTCTCAATTTTTTGGAAGAATTTTAGTAATAATGGAACTATTTCATCCCTGAATATTTGGTGAAATTCATTTGTGATACTCTATGTAGAGAACACCCCCAAAAATCTACAGAAAAGTTAATTGAAATAGTAAATCAATTTACTAAGGTAGCTAGTTACAAAACCAACACAGAAATCAGTAACCTTCCTGTATGCAAAGAATTAGTCAGAAGAAGAAATTAAAAAAAAAAAAGCACTCCATTTACCATCACACCAAAAGGAAATTAAATCTTGGGAATAAACCTAACAAAAGATGTGAATGATTTATTCAAAGAAAACTATGAAACTTTCTAAAAAGAAATAGAAGACATTTGAAAATGGAAAGACATTCCCTGCTCATGGAGCAGAAAAAACTACATTATCAAAATGGCCACACTACCAAAACTAATCAACAGATTCAATGCAATTCCAACAAAAGTCCCAATGACAGTTTTTAAAGAGATAGAACAAAAATTACTGAAATTGATATGGTAACAAAGGACCCTGAATATGCAAAACCCTTGACTTGCAGAAGAGAGAATGGAAGTATTACAATCCCAATCTTCAAACTAGACTACAAAGTCATAATAATCAGGACAGCATGGTGCCGAAACAAAAACAATCAGATAAATGGATCAGAATCAAGTGCCCAGAAACAAAACCATATCTGTATGGTGAGTTAGCTTTTGACAAAGGGAAAAAGAAATACGCTGAAATGAGGATAGCATCTTCAATAAGTGGTGCTGGAAAAACTGGACCAAGATATGCAAAAAATGAACCAGGATAACTCCCTCATACCTTGTACAAAAACCAAGTCAAAATGGATAAAAGAGTTAGATGTAACATCTGAAACCATAAAATACACAGAGGAAAACTTAAGCAAAATTTTCTAAGAACTATACTTCAGAAACCCCTTTCAGGACATACCTACAGTTGGCAAAAAAAAAAAAAAAAAAAGTGAAGGAAAACATAAACAGATGGGACTACATCAAACTAAAAAGCTTTAGTACAGTAAAGGAGACAATAACCAAAACAAAAAGAAATCTAACCAAATGGGAGAAAAGTTTCACCCTCCATACAAGTAATTAGAGCCTGATAACAAAGACAAACAAAGAACTCACACAACTTAACAAAAACAAAGCAAAAAGTCCAGTCAAAAAGTGGGAAAAAGAACTAAAAAGACCCTTTCCAAAAAATACAAATGGCCAGCAGGCATATTAAAAAGTACTCAACATCAGTGATAATCAGGAAAATGTAAATCAAAACCACACTTAAATAACACCTTACACCAGTAAGAATGGCCTATTTTAAAAAGAAAAGGACACCAGTGTTGGCATAGTTATGGAGAAAAAGGAACACACTTACACTGCTGGTGGAAGTGCAAAATAGTCTAGCCACTATGGCATTCTTGTGAATGCCACCATGGAAGGCTGTGTGGAGGACCCACAAATAACTGAAAGTGGAACTACCATTTTACCCAGAAATCCCACTACTGGGAATCTACCCAAAAGACACAAAAACACTAAGTAAAATGACACATGTACCCAGATGTTTATCGCAGCACTATTTACAATTGCCAGTATATGAAAACAACCCAAATGCTGTAAAACTGAAGAATGGCTGGAAAAGATGTGGTATATCTACACAATGGAATATTATTCATCAATCAAAGAAGACAAGCCTATGTCATTCACAGCAGCATGGGTAGAGCTAGAGGGACTCACCTTAGCAGAAATAAGCCAGAAAGAAAAAGAGAAATATGGGATGGCCTCACTTATATGAGGGCTACAGTGAAAACAAACAAACAAATGAACAAGGAAAATATAAATTGGTCAACGGAATTGAG
This sequence comes from Uropsilus gracilis, assembly GCA_004024945.1. Lineage (NCBI taxonomy): Eukaryota > Metazoa > Chordata > Mammalia > Eulipotyphla > Talpidae > Uropsilus > Uropsilus gracilis. The sequence continues at coordinate 33,131 of PVHY01012678.1, read as the reverse complement.
GCATAGAGCAGGAGAGAAGGAGGGGGTAAGAGCGGGGGGGGGGGGGGGGCACAAGGGATAAAGATGGTTGGTGACTGGGTAGTGGGAGAGCCTTGGGGTAGACAACGACGTGATATATATATATATATATATATATATATATACACATATATGCATGTGTGTATATATGTGTGTATACAATCAAAAAAATTAAATTCAATAATAAAAAATACAAAATAAAATAAAATTTTTAAAATGCAAGTAAAAAAATATTAAGCCTTTCCTCCAGGTTTCCAGTTAAAGCTGTGTACTTTTCCAACTACAGCACAGTGCTCTTATTTTTGTGTTGAGTCTTAGAAAGTCTCCAAAGTCACTTATGTCAGCGCCACTCCACCCACCCCCTCTTCCAGTGGGTTGTTTCATGCATTTGTAATAGTTCGATTCTTTAGTCATGGTCTGCCTTTGATTCTAGGAAGCCTAGAACACCTAAATGATTTTTAAATTGGCATATATTAAAGTTTACTCTTTGTGCTGTCAAGTTGAGTGGGTTTTGACAAAATCGAGTTCTGTGTGTACCTCATTAAAGTATCATTAAGAAGAGTTTCACTGCCCCCCTCCCCAGCCCAAAATTCATTGTGCTTCATTCATTCAATCTTCCTTTTCTTTCCCTGAGCCTCTGGCAACCACTGATCTTTTTACTGTATCTATAGTTTTGTCTTTTCCAGAATATCACACATCTAAGATCATACAGAATGTAATTTTTCCCAGAATTCTTAGGTATAGAAACATACGGTATAGAAACATACCCATAAGTTTCCTCATGTCCCGTCATGGTTTAGTATTGCATTCCTTTTTATTCTTTTTTCTCCTGATTGATTAATATTCTCGTTTGAATGTGATAGTTTATTCATGGATTAAAGGACATCTTGATTGCTTTCAGTATGGGAAATTATGAATAAAACTGTTGTAAGCACACCTTTAGGTTTTTACATGGACATAAATTTTCATGGTGGTTGGGTAAATAGCCACTGAACATGCTTGCTGAAGTTTTTAGTGAAACTATGTTTAGCTTTGGAAGAAATTGCCAGGCTAACTTTCAAAGTGGCTCTACCACCAAATGGGAGTAAATTCTCATCAGCAATTGTAACTGTCAGTTTTGTGAGTGTTTGTTTGATTTTTAGCCATTCCAATGGATGTGTAATGTTACCTGGTTTTAATTTGCAATTCCCAAGTGTGGAATGATACAGAGCCCCTGTCATACACTTATATTTTAGATTGTTATCTTTTAATCTGAGATGACTGTACAGATCACTTAACCTATTTTAATTTGATTTGGTTTTTTTTGTTGAGTTTCAAAGTTTCTTTGTATGTTTTGGATATAAGCTCTTAATCATATATATGTTTTACAGATGTTTTTACCAGCGTGTGACTTTTTTTCTTAGTGTCTTTTGTAGAGCACATGCTTGCAATACTAATAAAGTGCAATCTTTTTTCTTTCAAGGAAAATGTCTTTTCTGTTGAATCTGAAGTTTTATTGCCAAAATCAGGAATGACTAAAAATTTCCATTGTGTTTGCTTCTACATGTTTTATATCTCTATTTTTCACCTTTAGGGATGTGATTTATTTGGCATTCTTGTGAAAACTGTAAATCTAGAATTATACCTGTGCATATAAAAACCCAATTATCCCATCACCGTTTGTTGAAAAAAACTCTTTTTTCCACTGACTTGCCTTTTCTCCATTGTCAAAGACCAGTTGACTATATGTGAGAGAATTTATTTCTGAACTTTCGTTCTGTCTCATTGATCTATCTATTTATTCTTGTGTTTATATGATCTCTGTATTCTTGTATTTTTATTTACAATATTCACCAATACCATGCTTCCATTGCTGCAGCCTTACAGTAAACCTAGAAGTTCAGTTAGAAGTTCAAGTTAGAACTTAAACCTAGAAGTTCAAGTTAGACCTCCAACTTGGCTTTTCTCTATTAGAATTGGCTCACCTATTCTAAGTATTTTGATTTTCAAACATCTGAAAAATAATTCCTGGTGTTTTCATTCAGATTGCACTTAATCTATGTGTCAATTGGGAAGATTGAACATTGCAATGATATTGAGTCTTAGGTTTATTATGAAAATGAACTATGTATCTATTTAGTTCTTCTTTGCATTCTTTTATGAGAATTTTGTAATTTTTGATATATAAATCCTATACATATTTTGTTAGGTTTATAAGTAAGCTTTTCAATTTTTGGTGTTATTATGAATGCTATTTTTCTTCCATTGTCAAATTTCACTTGTCATATACAAAATAGCAGTTAATTATAGTGTATTAACTTGGTACCCTGCAAAGTTAATATAATTGCATATAGTTTTTCCCAGATTTTTCATTCTTTAGCATTTCCCACAAATACTAGTTAGAATTCTGACTCAGGCTGAGTGTGAATTGTGAGAGGGGATGTCCAATTTCTCACCATTATGTTAGCTTTGGATTATACATTGGTGTTCTTTATTGGGTTAAGGAGGTTCTACTTTTCTGAAATTTTTTATGAGATGTCTAGGATTGGGCAATACTGTTTTTTCTATATAATTTGGTAAATCATGTGTCATTTCTTTTTATCTTGCTGGTATGGTCATTAATTGGTTGCTTTTTGAATGTCTAACCAGCTTTGCATATCTAGAGTAAGTCCTCTTTGGTCTTGATGTATTATTCCATTTATATGTTACTGGATTTTATTTCCTAAGAGCTTATTGAGGATATTTGCTTCTATGTCAAGAAAGATATTGTTCTGTAGTCTTCCTTTATTTGACATAGAATACGTGGAAAGTGTTTCCTCTTTGATATTCTAAAAGAAATTATACACAAACTTGGTAGAGAACTGGTATACTTTCTTCCTTAAATGTTGGTAGAATTTGCCAGTGACATCATCTGATTTTGGATAATGGGTTTTATGTTGCTATATCAAAATAAGAGAACCTAAGTAACTTGTAAACAACAGACACTTACTTGTCACAGTTAGGGAACTAAGAATTGCAAGATCAAGGTGCCAGCAGAATTTGTGTCTGGCAAGGACCCATTTCCTTGTTCATAAATAGAATCTTTTAGTGGAGTCCTCCCATGGTGGAAGGAATTAGTAACCTAAGGGCTCTGCCCTCTAGACTTAATCACCCACCAAAGGTCACTCAATACCATCTTACCTTGGGTGTTAAGATTTCAACTCATTAATTTGGGAGAGAGGGGAAAAATACAAACACTTGGACCATAAAAGTTTGTACTTAATTTTTTTTTCAGTGTAATTAATCACTTTGGCTTAACTACTCAGTTGAGATTATCTACTTTTCATTGTGAGTGTTTTGGTAGTTGTGTCTTCCAAGGAAGTGATCGTGTCATCTATGTTATGAAACATGTGGGCATGAGTTGTTCATAAGAATCCTTTATAACCTCTTAATGCTCATAACATCAGTACAGATGGCCCTTCTTTTAATTTCTGAAACAGTAATTGTTTCTTTTCTCTTTTTTCTTAGTTAACCTGATTAGGGGTCATCAATTTCATTGAACTTTTCAAAGAGCCAGCTTTTAGTTTTATTGATTTTTCTCTATTTTTATTAAAAGCAATTTTAGAGGAAGCAAAATGCACATTTACCCATAAAGGCTTTCAAATAAGCCATTGCTTAGCAAGAACATTAAATATCAAATTAGAGACAGAAATATAAGACATTTAGTGCATTACATGGTGAACCCTCCGAGATGAAACAGAAGAGTTATAAAGTCATTTAAGCTTAAGATCATTTATGTGAAAATAAGATTGGAAATTAAGGAGATCTATGAAAAAAATGTAGAAAATGAATAAGAAAACTAACCTAGAAAAACTGAACAACACAGAAAGGGAACTTAGGAATCAGAGACCCATAAAGTCATGAGAGATTCCTAGATAAAAACATTATTTTTACTGGTGGAAAAGTAAAGTGAAGAAAGCTGCTTTGCACAATGCTGATACTGCAGTGTCTCAACATATCTGAGTTCATATGTGAGATATTCTGAGACCTCAACTGCAATCACTAGGAATGGAGAGGGTTGGAAATTGGCGCAGGCAGTAGTCCATAGGAATTGTTGCTAGAGTTGACCTTTGGAGCAGAGGAAAGAGAAGGTCAAGATGGACAGTTACCTGTAAGCCTAAGACAAAGCACTCAGTGATCTTGTAAACCAAGATTTGCAACAAGCTGATGTCAGCTTCCACTGGAGTCAGTAGGTTTGCAGTTGCACAAATCTATGCTGTTAACCAGTCCTCTCCAGAGAATACATGCATGAGGAATAGCTTTAGATATAAGCACTCTGAGCTTTGAAAACAGTCCAATAAATTCATATGCAGCCAGGAACCTGGAAGCAAATTCACAAAAGCAATGTGAACTTAGCTGTTAGTAATCAGGAATAATGGGCCTTTGACAAACTGAGTTACACTCACTCCTTTGTAAGAATCTACTTAGGTAATGACTGAGTAGTAGGGAGCTATAATTTGACATGCACTTGAATTCACCTTAGGCTTATTGGACACCAGAATTTCAGCAGCAATACTAATTTCAGGCTTCACCCTTTGATGAACTGAGGCTGATGAGGTTCTACTGTCCTGGTGAGAATTGGCTGGAAATGTGTTGAAACCGAGCATGTGAAAAGAAAAATTATTGATTCCCGTTGGAAGAGGCAGGAGATGTTGGGAGTGACAGCTGATGCCTGACTCCCCATGGCCAGTCAAGTTCAATCTTGCAGCTATAAATCAGACCAAGGTCGGACCCTTCACACCAGGGGGACCAGCTGTGTTGTTGCTAGGTCATTATCACAGCAGCCAGAGCTGGTCCCAATCAAAAAGGCAAAAGCAAGACAGCACATAGGAAAATCAGTTAAAGATGAATAGTTTCGCCAGACTGAAACAATTTTTAGGCCCATAATCATCAAATCAAAAGATGTTTTAAGTCCGTAGGTTCATGCCAACAACAAAAGATGCCAACAACAGCTGACAATGTTGAAAAAGTCTCAGTTCACAGGAAATTCAGAGTGAATCTGAATTGTCCTAAATTGGTGAGATTTTTATTTTCTACTCCATGCTGGCTGCATGATACCCAAATTCTTCTTCTGTTCAATAACTATCTATTCCTGATCAATAGAAGCTTGGTGCTGAGATAAGGTCACGAGATGTTACTGTATGAGAGAGACAGTGCATTCAAACATTCATTAGGACACATAGCAAAGAATGTGTGATCGTGATGCTGTGACCAAGTATAAAGTGTTCTAGGTCTCAAGCTAGTTTTGGTTTATTGTTTTTTTTTGTTTGTTTGTTTGTTTGTTTTTGGTGGTCAAGAGAAGTTTCTGAGAGAAACTGATCTCTCCACTGAGAGTAGGAGTCAGTTTGGCATGTGGGGCTTGCACTGCTTTTCCTAGGAAAAGGCCAAGGTTGAAAACAAGGAAAGAAGAGAATGAGGAGGTATTCAGGCATCAGATCCAAGGGTCCTGCATGTGATGTTTGTTCCTAGTTCGAGTTATCAAGAATCAAAGAATCTGTAGGTTTTAGTATGATTGTTTGTAAGAACTTTAGAAATGTCAGTAGTCCAGCTCGAAATGATCAGAAAGGACTGGTTCACATAGCCAGAGGGTATCATGATAGAGAACTAAGTGAATTCAAAACCACTGCATGACACAAAAGCTCAACCTATTTCCTCTCCTCTTTGTCTCTTGGTTTTCTTTTCTCCCTTAGCAGACACATTTCTTCATGTGGTGGGGACAGACACACTAAAATTCTACCCTGATGCTATAAAAAGCTCTAGAAAGGAGGATATGGGACAGAATTCAAATATTTTATTAGGGCATATTCTATTATTTATTAGGTCATATTATTGCAGTTGACCTTAAGATAGGAATACACACATACACACACACACACACACACACACACACACGTGAGTCTGACCTTATGACATGAGCTCTGTAAAAGCAGGTAAATGTTTATAGATGTTGGTAGAAGCAGAAGCCAGAGACTCAAAGAGATTCAAAGCAGGAAGTGGATGTGTGTGCTCCTGCTGGTTTGCAGAAGCTCAGAGCACCACTTGTTGATAGCGAAAAAGAAAAGAGAACATGGGTCCTATAACTACAAGGGAGAGAGTCCACTAACGAGAGCTTAGAAGTGGATTTTCCCAGAGCCTCCAGACAAGGACTCAGTCCAGCAAATACTGAGACTCCAGCTTCTCCTGTCTAACCAAGGAACTCAGCTAAGCCAAGCCAGACTCCTCACATACACAGGGTGAGTGGGTAAATTGACACAAACTCTAGGTGGTGGCAATTCGCTGGGCATCAATCAAAAATTAACACATCTTCATCCCTTGAATTCTGCTTCTGCCCCACCCACTGCCAGTGAGTTCTCAGAACATTGCTTTGATTGGCACAGCACATGGCATCTTCCTAAATCTGAGCCAATCACTACAGCCCAGTAAAGTGGGATTCACTGAAGGACCTAGAGAAGTCATAAGCCCTCTCTGTAACCAGTGGGATGAACACAGCCAGCAGGCAAATTGATAGTCAACTCATATGGATGACTGTCAAATGCTGGTGAAGGTGGATGGATACTGTTTATAGGAATAGAAGGGATGCTTGTTACAGGAGGGAAGAGACTGTTTAAAATGGCCCTGACAGCAGTGAAAATGGCCCACATCAAAAAAAACAAAACAACAACAACAAAAAAAAAAAAAACAAAAAACAGGCAACAGTGCTAGTGTGGATGCATAGAGAAAGGAACACTCCTACATTGCTACATTGCTGTGGGAATGTAAACTGGTCCAGCCACTATGGAAAGCTGTGTGGAAGACCCTCAAACTAATGAAATGGAACTACCATTTGACCCAGAAATCACTCTTCTGGGAATCTACCCAAAGGAGACCTCAGTACTTATACAGAGGGACACCTGTATTCAGATGTTTATTGCAGCACTTTTTATAATTGCAAGGATATGGAAACAACCCAAATGCCCCAAAACAGTCGAATGAATGAAAAAGATATACATATACACAATGGAATATTACTCATCAATTAAAACTGACAAACTGGATGACTTTGAGATAACATGATGGACCTAGATAAAATCATATTAGCAGAAACCAGTCAGAAAGAAAAAGACAGAATCAAAATGGTTTCACTAATATAGGGGACATAGGGAAAACAAACAAAAGGCCAGGAGGAAAGGTCAAAACAAGCTAAACAAGCTAAACAAACCAAAGGTCAAAACAAACCAAAGTACACAACTGGGGGGGGGGGGTAGGATGAGTGGGAGCGGTCAGAGAAGGGAAAGGTGGGTGAACACCAGGGAATACAAAGATGTGAGATATATATAATTAAAAAATAAATAAAAATTAAAATGGGTATCACAATTTAGAAAGAATTAGCCATCTAAAAGAATGGAGATAGGAGGCCCAATGAAATTATTTTAGAGGGAGACAGCTGTTATCAGAACATGACCAGCTCACTAAATAACTTGCTAAATAATGAATGAGTAAACATGAGCAGATGAATATGTATAGAGATGTGAATGACTTTTAGAAGTAGGTGAGAGACATAACCCAAAGTAGATGAAAGGACTAAGAAAATTCACTTTTTAAAATGTTCCTTTAGCTACGTAAATGGTCTCCAGGACCACAGAACTCCAGGCTCCTTCCACCTAAGAGGCACATCTGATTGTGCGCATCCAAACACGCAATGCCTTCACGCATCACTGTGGTGTGATTACATAACACCCTGGGTGCCTTCAATCTGCCTTTGCAGACCTCTTGCTGTTATTTATGAATCACTGCAAGCTGACATAACTTTGCATTTCCTCCTTTGCCATATGTCTACAGTCCCTTGTCATCACAGCTCATCACCAAGGTAACCCCTTCTTCTGTTCCATCAATTTGCATGACTAAGACACCCTTCTAATCAAATGAGGGCCCTTGTCTTCCCAGCCTTAGGCAGCTGCCTTTGCTGAAAGCCTTCTCCTGGGCTGTGACCTGGTTTCATTTTGATATTTTCCACTTCATTAACTCTGAAAATATCTTCAGATGGGCAAAGTCATTTCTCTCCATTAGCTCTCAGTAATATGGCAACCTGTTCAGATAAAGACCCCATTAAGTAGCCACAATTGCAAGTGGAGAGCTGGTTCATTGGAAGAAAGGGCTTCAATTACTCTTGATAAACTTTTTGGTCTCTGATGTTCAAATCACCAGAGTCTGGTCTTCTTACCTGTCCCAAAATGGAAGCACCTTAATGGTATGGCTGGTCAAGTCTCAATCACAAGACTCTAAGACTTCAGCGAAGGAACCATTTTCAACAAATATTTGAGGACTTTCCATGTTTCTGGTTCTATGCCAAGACCTGGAAATAGAATGATTTAGAAAATGGGTATGGGGTTTACAATAGAGTAGGAGATGATCACTGATTAGATAATCAGACAAAGATAATAGTTAGAGGAGTACTCTGGTTTTTGAATTATTTTAGAATCTGTGTTGACATTTTCTTTAGGCAAATTGATTTCTAAACCTGAACATCATTTGAGGTGCTTCACACATCCTCAGATGTATGTCACGATACCACACCTACCCCCAAGACACCTATGTTACCATGTACTATTGGGGACCCCCCTCGCTCCTCTGTCCCCCACCCCACTCATCCTCTCCTTTTAGTAACCTCAATACTGAAGTCAGATTTCTAGGTTTTCCCTTGGTATAGTCTTGTCAGGTCCTTGGTTGTGTTCTCTAAATTCCACATATGAGTGAAATAATCTGGTATTTCTCTTTGTTCTTCTGGCATATTTCACTGAATCTCCTCCGGTTCCATCCACGTTGTAGCAAATGACAAAAGTTCATTTTTCTTATAGATGCAAAGTATTTCCTCATGTCTAATGACCACAGCACATTCATTTCTCCTCTGCAGGTGGAATTTGGTTATTTTCCTAAATAAGTAATGACACGTAGTCCTGCAATGAACATAGGAGTGTGCGTAGCCTTATGAGTTGCTGCTTTTGCATTTGTCAGAGGATACCTAGGATTGGAATGGTTGGATCATGTGGTAGGTTTATTTCTCATATTTTGATGAATCTTCATACTGTTTTCCATGGGAGAGGGGCAGCTAACAAATACTTCAGTATATAGTAACAGACAACCTTACTGAATGATAATTGTCAGCTAAAGGAACACACCTTAAAAAATGCAGTAGGAAGAAAGGTCTTGCTGGAAAGGAATGGCGTTTGATCTATGAGCTGAAGAATAAGCAAGATTTAGTAGCTATAAGAAGTGGCTATAAGTAATCTTTGTTCTGCCTTCTAAAGCTATGTTAAATATATTTGTTCTCCCTCCCACATGAAAGCCCACAAGTAAGTCATGCATTTGTCATGTCCATGTTTGATTTTTCTAAAAAAAAAAAAAAAAAATCAAGCAAGCATGAATGTCCCCATTCCAACCACGCAAACGTGGGTAACTCCCAAATTGTTTGCCGTTTGGATTTATTCAGTGTCGATTCAAGAAGGTATTAATGTAGAGATGGAAATGAGTGTTTCTGGCCCACTGCTATGTCAGGCCCCCATGACGCTTAGATTCAAATCATCTTCAGGGGTGGGAGCAGTTACTAGGCAACCTCACTGTGTCATGGTGGAGCTGGGTGGGGAGTCTGGCTCCCGCCACCTGGCTGGAGATGGTGGGCTGGGTCATTCTGAAGCCTTTATGGTATCCTCTCCATCACACTTGCTCAAAGAAGTTGTTCACCATTGATCTGTGTAGCCTGAGATGGCAGTAGCTTATTCAGTAACCATGTCACGCTGTTGGACCGTTTTGATATTATGGGCTTTCTGATTGATGCGCTTATTGATTTTATGGGTCTCCCTGCATGTGTGCGCATGTGTTAGCTTGTACCCACACACCGGGACGCCGGGACTTTTTTGTTAGAACTGATAGTTAGAACTGATAGCCTTTTGTTTATCCCTATTGGAGTTCGTCTTGTGAGCTGGAAAACCTTCCCAACCTGCTGATAGAGTTCAAGTATTCATTTCTTAGCAGCTTGAGCAGCAGCTCCTCCAGCTCTGCGCAGGCAGGTGTACTGCCCATCCTCTAAGTCCTTAATCTTGAAAGTGAGGCAATGACCTTGAATCTCGCGCTGAGGATCAGGGAGTCCGCGTTCTCCACTCCCGAACTCTCAAGGCTCTTTCCTGCCTGTCTTCCATGAGCTGAATCTGCAGCCCCCCTAAGCACCGAGCTGTCCTAGGGCCTGTGATGGCACTAGCTTTAGGCTGAGCATCCTCTCTGGTCATCTCTCCTGCCCCCCTGCTGCCTTCCAGAGTCAGGCCTTCCCCGCTCCTTGCCCGCAAGCTGAATTAACTGCCCCTGCCACATGTTTCCCAAACTCCGAATTTATCTCCGAAGTGGTATTTTTATACTGAGTAATGTTTCCTGGAAATAGCAATCTTTCCTCCTATGAAGTGCAGTCCAATGCGAGTCATATTCAAAGAGCTTGTGGCGTGAGGCCTGAATCCGCGGCCTTTACCTCTGCACCACTGGCTGCATGTCCTCGCTGTTTCCTGCTTCCACGCCCACCCCCAGGCCAAGAAGGGCGATGCAGCTCTTTCCTTTGCCCTGTAATGATTTCTGAGATCTGCCCTGCACGCTTGCTAAGCTTCGTCTGGACCCACATTAGTATTTTTCCATTAATCATATCTATAATCTATCATGTTATGGATAATATGTATTTAAAACATATATATAAATTACAAAATATAAATGGCTATATGAAGATATATATTATAAAATATAAATATATGTAAAATGAAGATTTTATTAGATAAAGATTTATACATATATAAAATTATATGTATTATGTTGTGTATAATATATGCTATATAATAAAATATCATATATAGTATATATTATATTATAATATGATATATAATACATATTGTCTATATAATATATATTATATACTATATAATACTATATGATAATATAGTATTTAATATATTATACTATATATAATAATAGATCATATACTATATATTATATACTATGAAATATATTATAATAATATATTGTATTATATAGTATATAATAGATATAATTTTATATATGGATAATATAATATATGTTATGTAATATAGTGTATATATTATGGTATAAAATATGATAATGTAATATAAAATATATATATATTTTCATCATTATTACATATTATCATCCTTCCCCCCCTCTTGCTCCCTAATGTGTGTTTCACTAGTTTTAATCTTTTTTTGTCCTTTTATTGGGTTTCTTTACATCCCATTTAGTGCCTGAGAGAACAATGACCCTCAATGGAATGGGTCAGACCCTGCATCTCCAAGGGCCCAACAGCAGAACATCTGTTGTGAGAACGACCAGGCTCGCTCCACTGTCCTCCACTCACCTGCTCCTGACCAAAGCCTTCTGGGCAATACCAGAAGGAAGAAAATGACATTGTCACTAAATTCTTAGATCCTCCAAACGCTGTGAGCATCATGAGTTTATATGCCACCAAGATGGTAGCATCTGCCAGTTGTGCCAGTCTGAAGGTGTGAATGGAGCTAGAACTTTGGGTCAAGTGCAGTGTGGCTATAGGTTTATAAGGCTGTGATGCTGCACTCCTAAGATTATTATAAATCACTGATACATCAATAAAAATAAAAATGAAAGTGAATTCATTGCAAATCTCTTCAGTCCTCCCCCAAAGGCCTTCCAAAAAATATTCAGCAGCCCATGAAATTGGAAATCCATCTCGAACGCTTATCATCAGCATGTCCTTTACAATATCTTGTACTATCTCCTTTTTCACCTCCTTTTCACAACTTCCCTTCTTCTATCCTAGTTACAAAAGACTTAGTCCTCCTTCCAGTCCTCTCACCCCTCCCCACCATCTAGAGTCTGGTTGTGGGGAATTTATCCACACAGAAATATCCCCCAGGGCCAAGTCAAACAATTGTTTGAAATATTGTTTGTGCAGAGATACTTGATGATTCATCATTCCACCAAACTCCTCCTTCACTGTGGATTCCTTGGAAAAGTGTAAACCATGGTTTTGATGGGCCAGTTTGGGTGTTTTTGCACATATTCTGGAAACGGGAAGGACTCCCAGTAAGAGTGAAGGTGACTTTCCTTTGGGGAGCTAGAATTCATTTCTTCCGATCTTATTTTTGTTTAAAAAAAATCATTGTTCTTGCAGAATTATTTAGAAGATCAAGAGGAAGCAGTAAGCACAGCTGAGAAGTAGAGTATTTCCATGTTTTTAGAGGTAAGCACTCATTTCAGCTATTCTCAAACTCCTGAAGACATGCTATTAGCTAAAAAGAAACAATTACTCAAGAACAAGATAGATTGCTGACTCTTTCAAATACAGCTGAAAGGTAGGAGTGTAAAAATTTTGATACTGGATAAAATTACTAAAGACTTACGTGACTGGTATGATTCATGTGATTTTTTAAAAGAGAATGGATGCCATACTCAATTAAGTAGCTAAAATGTATTAAATCATAATATAAGAAGTAACACTGATTATCTTTTACTATAGCTCATAAAATATTTAGCACTTTCTATTAATACAAAGTAAAATTCAAAGCTATTGGAAAAATTTTTTAAAGTATGGTCATGATGTCCAACAAGTTTAATGGACTTAATTCTGAATTTTGAGTTACTCCAGAAAGTCAAATACTGTGCTCAACACCTGTACAAATGTGTCTTTACCAAAGGAGTAGCAGAGCTTCCATTGAGTTACTGCAACTGCACTCAATTGCACGATTCAAATATACACATTCCTATTTTACTGTGTACCTGGTAAAATTCTGTTTCTTGTTGTTTTAACTACTTAGCTTCTAAGATGTACTCTATAATTTATTTTCAAAGTTGTTTCTAATGCAGTGACAGCCTATTATCTGCCTAGCTATCCACTTTCCCATCGCCACTTCAGAGCTCATATAAGCTCAGTTCATGTCTACCTCACTTTTTATTTCCAGGCATTTCCTCCCAAGTCTCAGTAACATTTATCTTCATTTTGGGAACTTCTATGTAAATTTGGACTGATCCAGAGTTTAGTGGGATCAGGTTGGCTGTCTCCTCCACATCTAGTTCTTCTGTCTGTGTAACAGGTCCCTGATTCTGGTCATGAGTTGGCTGAATTTGCCCAATGTGAAGAGTATCTGTCATCTTTACAGCTTGTCAGAAAATAGAACTGCACTTGAAGAGAACAGGAAATATTTAGAAACTGGTTGTCGCTATTTACAATAGCAGGATATGGCAACAATCCAAATGTAGACAAATGGATTAAAAAGTTGGGGTGTATTTACACAATAGAATATTATTCAGTGATAAAAAAGGCAACGTTTTATCATTTGTGGTAACATGGATGGAATAGAAGGCATCGTGCTAGTGGAAATGAGCCTGAAAGAAAATTACTGATGGTCTCACTTATATGTGGGTTATAGGGAAAACAAACAGAAGAACAAGAAAAAGTCAGTCTAACAAACTGACAGCAGAACAAAAGTATAAAGCAAGGGAGGGGGAAGGAGTATGAAAGTGGGGAAGGGAAGAGCACAAGAGATCATAATGACAGTTCATGGGTGACAAGGTGGTGAGAGAACCACCTTGTATACAGCATTGTAAACATGTGTGTGTACATGCCCACAATCAATTAAAAATTGACAAAAATAGCAAAATAAAGTATAAAAAATAAAAACTAGAATAAAAGCTGACTGCCAGGCACAGGATTTTCTGCAGATGCAAACGTCACCTTTGTTTCGGGAATGTTCTCTTTACTATAGGCATTTCTAGTGGCCTTTTACAACTCAGCTTCAGGATTTTGGTTCTCCTTTAGCTGAATATTTTCCTTGAAATGTCATTTTCTTGTAGTAGATAAAGACACATGTGACAGGCAAACTAAGCAAATGAACAAAAGAAAACCAAGTTTTAAACCATAATGACAGTATAATGGTTATAAAAAGTAAATAAAATGGGCCAAATGTATGGTGATGAATGGGAGCTAGATTTTTGGTGGTGAATAAATTATATTTACACAGAGACTGATTTATGAAGCTGTACATTTGAAACCTATATAATACCATCAACCAAAGCTATCAAATTACATTGTAGAGAGAGGTAAGAAAGAATGAAGGGATAAAGAGAATCAAGAGGGAAAATGGGAATTGAGAACATGTGATGAAGATTGCATTGGAACCATACCTTGGAAAAAGACTGAGGCAATATTAGCAATAATAAAGCTAATATTTTTGTACTAACTGTGGGACAGATGTCTTTATAAAGCCAGTATATTTTAATTTGTTTATTCCTCACAAAACCCCGAGAAATAGACAATATCATATCCATTCTGTGCATGAGTAAGGAATCTGGGGAACACAAGGTTAGCATACCCCCCCTCTGATTGGGCAGTAGAAATGGGTTACAAAACCAGGCACCAGAGCTCCAGTTTCGTATTTCTACACTTTTGCTAGACAAGGTCATGATCAGCGATGTATAGGCATATGAATTTCTGGGAGAGAAAGGAATGATTGAAGTAAGGAAAAGATGGACTAGGATACATGAAAGTACAGGAGTAGGTCTTCATATTTTTGACTTTGGTGACATCAAGCCTTTAGTATATTGCTCTATGCAGGTTGCCTTATCAATTCTAAGGTTAGAGGTAGGTAGGTATCTGAATCTCATTCAGGTGATTACCTCCCAGAGCATTTGTGTCATTGTGACTAATATATGTCCAACATATTGTGTCCAAGTGGAGAATGATCCCGTAGGACATTCTACCCAAATGCACAGTATGAAAACTTTTATTCTTAAAATTATTTTACTCATTAACATTGTATATTTCCTCTACCCAATTATCAGTCTCTACATCTTGTCATTCTGAAGGACTGTCTCAATGGTCTCTAATCCATCACTATCTGTTATTCTATAAATACTGGAAGTGAATCGTGAAGTGGCACAAATGCAAAACAACTGAGAAATTACAGTATATATTATAGGAGAGGAAAATAAACAATGGTTGGCGATGTCCTAGTTTGGGCTGTGTGACCCTGGGAAAATTACTTTGCTTCTCTGGAATTAGTTTCCTTAACTCATGAAAGAAGACCATTTAAACACAGTCCCCAGATCTTAGACCCTGTCACCTAAGAGTATAGACTGATTTGTTTCATTGTTTAAGTATGGTGTGGAAAATAAGAACCTGAGGGCAATGTATCCCTCATTGGAAATGTAAGCCACCATGTTATTAGTACACACACATCAAAGACAAGACCGGTTTCCATGGGAAGCCACTACCTCACCACCGCTGAGTGAAGCCAGGAGAAGCTGAAGTGCCCGTGGCAGCGATTCCAGGTTATTAACTTCTTTCCAGTTAAGGGCACACATTCCAATTTGCATTTCTGAATATGCATGAGCAGCTTTCAGCTGAAAAAGAATTTTGCCAGTTGTGACAAGGCCCTCACCAAAACTGTGACTTGAGTGTTAAGTGACGAGGAAGTCATTTCCTTTTTCAACAGGAAAGTTGAAAAGCCCTCCAAAGAGCTGGCACGCTCTCCTGTTGGCTCCGTGGGCGAGTGTCTCACTTTCTAACAAGCATCTAAAACAAAATCCGTTGAGACGGGCTTCTCTTGGCTCTGGGACTCGGTGTGACATGACTAACAGCTTCGACTTTCTGTGGCAGTCGAAAGAAGACCGAACTGAGGTGGAGGGATCAGCGCTGAGACAGCACAAATCTGCCTCTGGTTCTCTGTCTCACTGAACAAAGCTCTGAACATCTTGACTGGGGATAGACCTAACCCTCTCGTCCCCATGAGACAGCTTTCTTGTCTGAGGTCAAAGGTCCCTTCTTGAAACAAGCATTCCTGACCTGCAGGGAACACTAGTGTGTGCTCTCCGCATGTCCTTGTTCTGTGCTTCCCTGTCTATTGTAAGTCAGAGTTTCAGTGATTCCATCATGTTTGTCTGTCCCACTACACTGAATTGGAAAGCAAGGGTGAGGTTCTGAGAGTCTTTATCATCCTCAGGGCCTGGATGGGGTGTAGGGGAGACAATACCCACAAAAGGAAATGTTGCCAGATTCATGGTGAACAGAGCTGTGGCAAAATGCCACAGACCAAATAGCTTCAACATCAGAGACTTTCCTCACAGCTCTGGAGGCTGGAAGTCTGAGACCAGGATGGTTGGGTTCTGGGGTGAGCACTTTTCAAATTTGGAGGGGAGGGAAGGAGAGAGGAAGGGAATATGAAGTCCAACAACACTCTCTGGTTAGGATCCTACTTTATTGCCTTCATTACCTCTGAAAAAGGCTTGTCTCCCAATCTACTTCCACTGGAGATCAGGACTTCAACAAATGAATTGGGGGAGTGTTGGGGGTTAACTCAATCCATAAAAAGGCATAACAGTATATTCTGTTATAGTCAAGTCCAACAGTAATAGATTGGGATATTAATTCAGCCTGACTTCAAGCTTGTCCATGTCTCATTTTTGAGCTAATGTCTTTGCCCTTGTTCTTTAAGCCGATTTCCCAAGGTCAGAAAAATATGTTGACTTATTGCTGGTAATCCATAAATCAGCATCTATTTCCCCAATCCTCTTGAATTGTAAAGGGAGACTCTTGTCCCATTCTGGCAGTAGTAGAAATAGAAATGTACCAATTAAATGATTGTTCTGCTTATCAAAATCCTCACTGGAATATATTGGCCAGGAACTAATTTTCTCCACTCTTATTTTCATGAATATACATGGAATCGAAGCTTTAAAACCAAATACACATCAGTTAGATTCTAGAACCATCATGAAGGTGAATTTTTTTTTCCTTTTTAAAATTTTAGAGCCTGAGGGGGAAAAAGGGAATGGAGACAGATGATGATAAAGTCAGCAAATATTTATATAATGATTAACAGTTTAAAAAGAACATATGTGTACTTTGCCTTGCGAAGGAGGTGTTTTAGCTATCATTATTCACAGATAAGACTCTCAAATGCTAATTTTCTCCCAAGATAATTCAGCTGTTAAATCACCAATGGATTTCACTGATTCCATCCGCTAAGCCTGTTTCTCCCTGTCACTGCCTCAAAAAATCAAAAGCTTCATTTTTATTTTGCTCTGCACTTTACACATTATTATGACACATATTAACCTATCTGTTCACAACAGTCCTGCGAGTTGGGCATCAGGATACTGAGAATAAGGCTTTATCTGCAGACAAAGTCAGGGACAGCTCCCGCGAGAGGGTTTGACTCTGCGCATCAGTGTGCAGGCACCTGGTCTCTCAGAGTCCCGGGCGCATCACTGCTCATCTGCCCACCATGGCTGGCTCGCCCTCCCCCTGTCACCTGTCCTTCCTGTTGGGTTTCTATTCCTCACTGCAGCTGCAGCTCAGGTCTATAGTTCTATGGGAAATGGAGGCAATCACTGAACTGGTTAAGATTCCTCTCCTCCCCATTTTTTGAGTGGGATTTTTGTCTTTGTTAAGTTTTGTGAGTTCTTTGTAGATCTTTGTTATCGCATATTTATCGCAGCACTAGTAACAATCGCCAGGATAAGGAAACAAACCAACTGCCTCCGAACTGATGAATGATTGAAGAAAAAGCTGTGGTCTATGTACACAGCAGAATATTATTCATGCATTAAAAAAGACAAACATGTCATTCGCAGGGACATGGATGGAGCTAGAAGGAATCATGTTGACAGAAATAAGCCAGAAAGAAAAAGAGAAATGCTGGATGAGAAATCACGTATATGAGGGATAGAGGGAAAACAAACACATGTCAAGAAAAATTTTAAACTGTCGACAGAACTGAAGCATAGAGCAAGAGCAGGGAAGGGGGGTAGAAATGGAGGAGGGGTGGGCACAAGAGATTACAACGGTTCATTATCCACTTTATGGGAGAACCTCGGGGTAGACAGTGATATAAAATGTGTGTCTGGATACACATATATGTATATGTATATACATACACACATGTATGTGCACTCAAATTTTAAAAATAATTTTTAAAAAGTTGCCTCTCTGCTTGCTTTCATTCTCAACCAACAGCACTCTGGTTGCTTGCATCATTCTGTAGGACAGTTATGCTCTTGTCACACATAATTTCCACTAGATGGGGTGCCTTGAGGCAGGTATACTAGCTCTTGCTTCTCCCTTCCTCCTACACGTGGCATAGGATTTGTGGCACAGCAGGCACTCCAGCCTATATGTTGAATACAGTAGAGTGAGAAGACCCCAAAAACTCCATTCTAAGCCCTTTATCAGGATGGCCTCAAATCTCAGTCTGTTCTACAGAACAGGCCATCATCATCAGAGAAACACCACAGACTGGGTGACCAGGATATAGAAGTTTACAACTCACGGTCCTGGAGCCTGGAAGTCAGAACTCAAGAGAGCCAGAACTGTCTGGTGATGATCCACCTCAGGGCTGCAGACGTCAGAGTGTAGCCTCACAGGGAGAAGTTTATTTTGAAATGTAACTTAAAACCACAATGAGATACCATCTCATATTCACAAGGACGATGAAAATGTCAGTCTCTGACACATCATATTGATGTTAAGGGAGAACCATTGGAGTCCTCAATCTGCTATTGAGAAAACAGTTACACCCACCTGAACCATGAGCATTATTCGTTCCATTTACACAATATAAACCTGATCATGCAGCAGTGTCATTCCTAGATAGATAACCAAATGAAAGGAGTGCAGATTTGCACACAAAACGTATAGAAGATTGTTCAAATAGTTTCTAGCTCTTGCATTTCCCTCCTACATGTGGCATAGGATTTGTGGCATGGCAGGCACTCTGCCCTATATGTGGAATACAACAATATGGAGTCACCAAAATCTGGGGGAATAAAGCAAACCTCCAACAATAGGATAGATACATTTTTATTTTAAATATTTGTGCACTGCAGTCCTATGCAACAATAAAAAAAAAAAACACTACGATGCCCTGTCATAGAATAAGTGACTGTCATGAGCACACTGTTTTTGTTTTCACTTTTGTTTATAAAGATAACAGTGGTTACAGCATTTGATAAACATCAGAAATGTTGGATCCTACCTCTAGATATCTGTTACCACCCCACACCTACCATCAAAGAAATTAGATACTAATAATCAAGGCCTTAGAGTTCCTTTCATATAAAATTCAAAAATCTAGCAAAAGCAGTCTATGGGAGAAGAAATCAGGAGAGTTTTTACATTTGTGGGGGGCACCAGGGGGCTTCTAAGGTGATAGGCTATTTTGTTTTTCATCTTTGGCAACAGTAATATCAACAGGCTCCTTTAGGATAATTCGCCAAGCTGCAGTCATGATGTGTGCCTTTCTCGTGCATATTATGCTTTACAAAAAATCACGTTTCACATCGTTTCAGACTAGAAGCATGTAGAAACAATGCATTTGATACTAGAGATAGTAATTATGGATAAGAAGATGAAGGAAACTTTGTCTTCTAGTTTGAATCCTTTTTTTTTTTTTTTTAGTTTCATCACTGATGCTTGCTTTTATTGTTTTAATAATTTATATTTTTCACATCTTTGTATCCCTGGGGTTCACCCACCGCCTCCCCTCCTTGACCACTCCCACCCAACCCTCCACTCCCAGCTGTGTACTTTAGTTTGGTTGTTAGCTTGTTTGGGCTTTTCCTCCTGGCCTTTGCTTGTTTTTCCTAAGTCCCATTTGGGACTAGTGAAGCCATTTGGTGTCTGTCTTTTTCTGACTGGTTTCTGCTAATATGGTTTCTTCTAGGTCCATCCATGTTGTTTCAAATTCATAAAATTTGCCATTTTTAGTTGATGAATAATATTCCGTTGCGTATATAGACCATATCTTTTTCATCTGTTTTGGAACATGTGGATTGTTTCCATGTCCTAGCAATTATAAATAGTGCTGCAATAAACATTCAAGCACAGGTGTCCCTTTGTGCAAGCATTGAGGTCTCCTTCGGGTAGATTCCCAGTAGAGTGATTGCAAACCCTTCATTTATTTTTTTTTTCAGCAAAATGGAGATTCTGAGGATAAGTATCAAAAACTTGGGTTTTACTTGACCTCATACCTATTATCTCAAGAAGATTAAATATTTGGTGACAGGTTTATGTCTTTATTCATCACCGGAGAGCACAAATAAGGCCATTAGTTTCATTACGGAGAATAATCAGAAGGCAGTGTCACTGGTAGGCCATGCAGCCAAGACCCCCTGTCTTGTCTACTGTCCATGCATTCACACTGTGAATGTCTTGTCTACTGCCCATGCATTCCCTTTATTGTGCCTGCACCTTCGCCAGCAGTGCAAATATAGACACGCAGAAAGCAATGAGCGCACTGAAAGAGAATTTTCATTTTCAGAAGATGCCCCAAGAACAATGACTCACGCTAGGTGAGCGAGGTAATGGATTAAGAACATACTTTCATCCCATGGACATCCTTCTGGAAGAAGAGGGGTGCTAATGCTGAAGACCCCAGCCCATACTTTCCAAAAGACTTGAAGGGACCCAAGATCCTTGATGCATCTGTGGAGTTCAGCTGAGCCCCGCAGCGGTGCCTCTCAGGCTCCTCCAAGTTTAGGCCAGTGTTTCTTTACCGTGTAACCTTTGATGTCACCTGTGAAGTGACTTGTGTCTAAAACTGCTTGCGCTTAGGCATAAAAACTTTCATGAAAATGGTAAAGGTAGAAAGCATTATCCACAGAGTTTTTAAACATCCAGGTGTTGGAGGCCACGGGCGAGAAGAAAAATGGGCAGAAGAAATTAGGACAGCATAAGATGGAGTCTACACGGGGGTTCAGTGAGCATGTGCTGAGTCGTTTATTAGAGATTCCAAGTTCCCTGAGAAAGGAATAGTACAGTGTGGTAGCAGGGAAGATAAAACAAGGTCCTATGGCATGTAGCACGTGGGGCAGGAAGATGGGAGATTCATTATCTAGCAGAAAAACACCTGTGGGGTAAATGCCTTTAACTTTCAGGGACATGTCTCTCTGGTGGGACATTCCTAGGAGGTTCTGGGGCTGCCATTTCAGACAAGAGACTTGCTGAAATCATCTCCAGTGTGTCAGAGATGGGTGAGAATAGATAAGGGTGTGCCCTTAGCTAAGGCATATCTCTTATTCATTTACAGCTCTCCACACCCAGGCGAGTGCAATGTGTGACCAGATCTGAGAACCACAGACCTGAAAATAATAGTTTCTTTCACTCCTAGTTTTGTTTCCTTAAAACTCCTTCTCACTTGGGATTAGTGAGCTTTGCAGGTACACTGCAGCATAAAGGGGCTTCCCCACAAACCTCTGGGGAGAAGTTCACCATGAGACAAAGGAGAGACACATGCAAATAGAAAAACCATTACTATAGCACTGAGACTCCCAACTTGGAGAGAAGAGGGAGAACAATTTTCTAACAATTTTCTAACTTCCTAACAAGCATTGCATTTAGCCAGCTGTCAAATATTAAAAACAGACTAGTGGGGGGGGGGGGGGGCGTAGGGGGAGTGAATCCCTGGGATTACAAAGAGGTGAAATTTATATGTAACTAAATTTTAAAAAAAGAAGAGGTAGAAAAAAAAAAGACTAATTTTTCACTCTTAATAATTTAGGGATTTTTTTTTTGTCCTGAATAATAAGGTTATGTGACTGGAAATGCTAATTCTGGGGTTGC
This sequence comes from Uropsilus gracilis, assembly GCA_004024945.1. Lineage (NCBI taxonomy): Eukaryota > Metazoa > Chordata > Mammalia > Eulipotyphla > Talpidae > Uropsilus > Uropsilus gracilis. The sequence continues at coordinate 11,479 of PVHY01012678.1, read as the reverse complement.
TTTTAATTGAAAGATACAGCTTCTTTGAGTTTCGTGTTCACAGCATTCACAAAAAATAGATAGAAACCAAATAACACCCAGACTGTAATGTCCAGTTTTGCTTCAATCACCAAAATTTCAAATTAGTCAGAAGTCATCTCCCTTCGTGGAGATCCCGAAGCAGGGCGCTGCATGTGGGTAAATACCAATTTGGAAGCCATCGGACCTTCTCCCTTTTTCTTAGTCTAGCTAAATGCTTGTTTTGTTTGACTTTTTAAATTTAATTTCCACTGCTTTTGTCTTCATTTCCCTTATTATTTCTCTAATCTATTATTTCCCTCCTCTGCTAACTTTGAGATACAGCTGTTATTTTTCTTGTTTATTTGGGACCTTCCTTTTTAATGTTGTTTATTGCAGCTGTGAAGTGTCTACTTAGAACTCCTCTTGCTGCTTTCCATTAATTTTATTATGTTGCATTTAATTTACATTTGTGTTAATGTATTTTTTCTTTTGCTTTTTTACTTCATCTAATGCCCTGTTGTTAAGGAGTGGGTTTTTTAATTTCATATATTTCTGGGTATTCCAGTTGTATTTCACTCTTGATTTCTAATTTCATTCTATCATAATCAGAAAAGTGATATGATTTCAGTCTTATGTTTGTTGAGATCTGTTTCGTGACCTAAAGTTTGACCTAGCCAAAGAATATTCCATATGTGCTTGAAAGAATGTGTAATCTTCTGCTTGGGGTGGAGAATTAAGTAGAATGTTCTATATAAGTCTGTTTGAGCCACTCAGTCTACAGTGTTATTAAGAAATATTACTTCAACCCCCATCAATTGAGTAGCTCTAAAATATTTTAATTCTTCAAGTTTCTTATGATCCCTGTATATGAATAATGTAATATGAATAATCAGCATTGTTCTCACAATTTGGTGCAATGTAGGTAAAGTTGGTCATTGTGCCTAAAGCTTCATGAATCTTCATATGGTAAAAGCTATGTATTTGCACTGAAGTAAAGCAGAGTTATATAATAAATAATAAAATTTGTAAGACAAAAATTCTTAAATTGCAGCTTCATCTTGCCTAGTCATCAATTATTAGACCTAAGACTTGCCTAATTATGACTAGTAGGCAGCCTTGGTTTATTAATTAAATAAGATGCAAAATGCAAATTGCTTGTGATACATAGCCTCTCTAATATACTGCAACTTAGCAGAGAAGACTTGGTAATTTGAAATGAAAATAGCCAGTCCTACAAAAAGGATATGATAGAAAGTAAATGAAGGTTGTTTCATTCTTTTCCAGTATTTCTGCCTTAATTAAAACCATGTTTCAAGTTTATTCCAACTCAAACAGCACCAATTAATTTCCCACAAGGTGGTTAGTTTGCAAAATTTTCAAAATCCTCTCCCATAAAATCTGTTACCTCATTTCTGCCAGAGAACTTGGGGAGTAAAGTTCCAACCTCAGTTACCGCATCCATAAAAGGGGACGACAATCTTATCTCCACAAAACAGCTTTAAGAATTAAAGGGGATCATATTATATAGTGTTTGACAGAGTGAATGACCGAGTACAGATACAGATACAGAATGAATTGGTTCTTCCCTTCTGCCACATCTGTTCTAAATACCACTCATTCATTCATTTATTTATTGTTTCATTTATTTAGTCAATAACTGATGAGTCACAATCTATAATAGACACTAGATGAACAAAATATGAGATTTCCAGCTCACTCAATTCTGAATCCTTTTTTATTCACTGCACTAATTCCCTTAAGCCTCTGATGTTTCTCTTGGAACTTAGTGTAACCCTTTGCCCCAGTTACTACACCATCTACCCAGTTGCAAAAGGTGTTCCTTGCTCCACGGTGTGAGTTTCTTTTGGCATATTCCTCCTGCTTTGTCATTGTTGATACCATTAGCATAGGGATTGGAGAAGACTCTTCCTCAACAGATTGGACACTAGCTCGCAGCTAGTGAATAGAGTTTCATCCAATCACCCAGGCTGGGAAAAATTTATTCCTCAAGACTATAAACGAAAACAGCTTCATTTAGTTGACAGATTGTGAAATGGCTGCCTCCTGGGTTTAGAGATGGACATTGGGGTTAACTATTTATAAAGTCAGAATTAATCATCAATTACTATTCTGCTTTATTCAACTTGCAAGCCAGAAGTCTCCAGCATTCTCAAGTCACTCTCCTCCAATCTCTATTACAGGAATTACATCCTTTCTTTTAAAGTGAATAATATTATATTCATACCACATACTCACATGTTAATATGCAACTCTCACAGCAATAATTTGGGTAGTACACTCCTAGCTTTAGCTTTCTCTTTAAATGAGGAGTAAACTCAAAACTAAGGTTTTGGAAAAGATACAGAGTTCTAAGATTATGTGCTAAGATTATGTGCTAAAAATTCAACACTTACACATGAAAAAAAGAAAAACAAAGAAAACACGATCTCACACCTTGCACAATAATTAACTCAAAATGGGTTAAAGTATTAATACAAAATACAAAACCATAAAAATACATTGAAGACAAGGTCAAATGCTCTTTGACCTTGACTTCTGGAACATTATTGTGGATTCATCTTCAACAGCAAGAAAACCAAGGGAAAATATAAACAAATGGAACTACATCAAACTGAAACTACAGAGTGAAAGAAAGAATCTCATTAACATAGAGAGACACCATACTGAGTAGAGGAAAATATCTGCATGTCAAACAACTGAAAAGGGGCTGATAATCAGATCTGAAACAACTCACAACTAAACAAAAATGAAACAAGTGACTTAATTGAAAAAAAATTGGGTAGAAGAGCTAAATGGACACTTCTTCAAAGTAGGCGTAGAGATGGTGAATGGGCATGTGAAAATGCTCAAATCAAAATCAAAATGAAATATCATGTCACTCTTGTAAAAGTGGCTTCTAAGTAAAAAGAACCTAAGTAAATAGGTTTTGCAAGGGTATAGAGAAAAAAGGAAATGTTACATACCATTGGTGGGAATGCAAAAAAGTACAGTCTTTATTATAAAAAATAGTGTGAAATTTTCTCAAAATATTCAAAAAATGAATCTGCCATCCAACCCGGCAAATTCTCTCTAGTGATCTACCTGGAGAATGCAAAAGTACTAATTTGAAGAGATACATACACTCCTATGCTCATTGCAGCACAATTACAAAAAACAAGCAGAAGGAGAAAGACAAATACCAGATGGTGTCACTTATAGGTGGAACTTAGGGGAAAAAAGGAAAGGGTCAGTTAGAACCAAACCAGCAACCAATCCTAAAAATCTATGAAATTGAAGATACATGATGGAAAGTGGGCAAGTGGAAAACAGAATGTTTTGAGAAGCCTTCACACTATTTTTTAAATAAAGGCTGTACTTTTTAATAAAGGGCACAACTATGGTGGAGACTGAGGGTGCCTTGATGGTGGGTGTGGTGGACCTTACATCTAATTGATGTATAGGTTTGTAATGTTTCATTAATAAATAAGTAAATAGTAATCAAAGATATCATCCAACACATCCCCAAATATTATAAGAAGCCCTCTTTTTACTCAAAACTCACTAAGTGAATTGGTCCATTTGGTTATTTTTTGTTTTGTGTCCTGTGTTTTGGCATCATATCCATTAAAATCATTGTCAAGACCATGTTCTCTCCTGAGTTTTATTTTTAAGCCCTGTATTTCAGTCATAATCTACTTGAGTTGATAGTGGTTTTTGCAGTGAGCCCAGCTACAAACTTCTTTTTGTGGCTATCATGTCTTCTAGAGAGCATTTGTTGGCCAGACTGACCCTTCCCCATTATTTATTATTGGCACCCTCACCAGAGATCATAGATTATGCATAGGTGGACGTATTTCTGGGTTCTCTATTCTGTTTCATTGTTTATATGTCTGCCCCACTGCCAATACCACATGCTATTCACTGTAGCCTTTATAATGTTTGAAATCAGGAAGCATAAGTCTTCCAACATTATTCTTTTTCAAGATTGTCTTGGCGCTTGTGGTCCTTTGTGGTGTTACATGAATTTTAGGATTTTTTTCTGTTTCTACAACATCTACTACTGAGGTTTTGATAGATGTTATACTGAATCTGCAGATTTCTTTGGCAGGGACATTGAACATCATGAAGTCTCCTATCAACACTTGTCCTTCCATGTATGCCTTCTTTAATTTCTTGCAGCAGTGATTTGTAGTTTTTAATTTCCAAGACTTTGTGTCTTGGTTAGATTCATTCCTAAGTGTCTTGATGCCATTTAAAATAGGATTGCTTTATTACTTCTTATTTCTCTTTCATATTTTTTGATGTTAGTGTATAACAGTGCAACTGAATTTTATATGTTGATTTTATAACCTGTAACTTCGTTAATTTAATTGTTAATTCTAACAATTCCTTTGTGAAAACATTTAAGATCAGGTCACCTGTGAAAACAAATTTATCTCTTCATTGCCAATTTTGATTCCTGTTATTACTTTTTCTTGCTTAATTCATCTAGCTCAGACTTCCGGAACTATGTCAAATAAAAGTGGCAAACATGATATTGTTCCTGATCGTAGGGAAATGTCTTCAGGTTTTCAGCACTGAACATGATGTTATTTGTGTAGTACATATGTGGTCTTTTAGTTCTGTTTAATTTTGAGTAAATATAAAATAATATGATCATGTATGTGGAAATAATGAAAATGGCTTTTGTTTGTTGAGAGGCAAAAGGGAATAATTCTGTCCTGAACCTAATAGATTCTGTTGGTCCCAGAAGAACATAAAGGAGAAGATAGATCAGCTGTGCTGGTGAAACTATAGATAATCAGAGATTGGCTATTGCCACTTAAAACAGTTCCCAACTTTTCCAGTAGGTGAGAGGTTCCAGAAGCCAAGGTTATCCAAAAAACAGTTGCATGAACAATGCAGAAATCTGTGTCTTAGCAAACAAAACAATCCACCTTTTCTTGCTTATCTCATAGGCTGCTGCAGCCGGGGCAATGGGCTGGGACGTGTGCCTCTTCCACACACTGGTCCCAGTGATAAAGCTCCATTCGCCTCTTAGCACTCAGCCTTACATTCCATCAGTGGCTGAAAGAACGTAATGATGTGCATGGGCAGACATGGTAGGTACTGTATCTCCTCTTTTCATCCACTGGTCATGAACCAGTTCTATACCACCTATACCTACGCCACTCGCCAAGCACAAGGCAGACTCAGGAATATGTGCCCAGGAAGAAAAGGCAAGGTTTGAGTGAGTGCCTGATTGAGGTGTGTCATGTTCCTTCATTGTACATTTCCCTGTTACTTTATAATTCTTTGAACAGACAACCAGCGCAAGTGCCTGGTCAAAGGAGACATAAGAGGTGACTACAGGGGAAAAAATAAAAGTATTAACTGGCGCTTTAATAAATTTAGAGAAAGAGCCTGATTTGTGGCTGGCTTGTCTTACGGACTGAAATAAAATGTGTCTATTTTAAACAAAATGAAACCCAAGATGAATGAGTAACACACAAGTGCCCTGACCTTGGGATCCCAGTCGCTCTACTTTGCCCAACTGCCCTGGGTTCGGGGTGTCAGTAACTCCAGTCAGGGCATAGAGGTGGCCCCCTTGTTGGGACCACATGTTTTGGGACAGAACTCCCATCAGGAGAAGAAGCCAGGTCTGAAATGCAGCCTTCCCCTTTTGCCCCCCAAGCCCAGCTGAGGATAATTGTTCTTTCTGGGGAGAAGACGGCAGCACTCTGGGTCAAACTGGGAGACTATCTTTCCAATCTACATTAAAACTACAATTACCCATTAGGCTGAGGGGGAAAGTACAGAGGAGCGAGGCAGCCACTTAATAATTCATGCATATAAATCAGAGACTTGAAATTGCTCTTTAAGAAAATATTTGGGCACTCAACATTATCGGTAATTATATCGTTTATTTGACAGAAAGGAAAATTGAAGGAAGCAGCAGCGTGGACTTAAGACCCTTTAGCTTTCAACGGGCTTTTTTCTATTATTATTCAAGAATGAGCCCAACACATTGTGGCCACACAAAGGTGTTTTCTGGCGGCTTCTTGATGGGAGCCTTTACTTAGTGACCTTCAATAGTTTCTAGAATTCTCCATCAGTCCTTCGCTGAAGCCAAGGATGTTCTTGCTGACATGGACTAATCACTGTCATACTTTCAAATTAGGTTCATCTTGGAATGTAGTTTTCCAGAAAGCAGAATGCTGAGAAAACAAGGGGAGGTACCCGGCCTTGACAGAGGTCTCCGGGTGTCATCCCTGACCTGCCACCCAAGCTAAGGACAATGACTCAAGGTCAAGACCAAAAACACTTATAACCTTTAGGATGGACCTGGGGTGAGAGAGCTAGAGGGTCATTTTAGTGGCATTAAATTGCTTTGTCTTGGAAAAACTCTTCTTGGGCCTGTTGGACACTGAAAGCTATTTTCCTATAATCACTGTTCTCTGTGACCTTCCCTGGGAGACCTTATTCTCTCTCTGACTCTCCTGGGTAACATTTTGTCAGGTAGCCTCTGCTACAGGTTGTGTACAGAATACAAGCATGAGGGAAGCAGGAGTTTCCCTAACTTTGCACAGCTCTGACCAAGAATGCTGACAAGTGGCTGCAAGAAATGGAAAACAAAGAAAATCAAGTGAGCATGTACAAGAAGACCGTGATAACCACGACTCAACTTCCTCCCAGGCAGAAACAGGCTACTACGCCAAGGAGTTGACCTCCTTCCATTAACTACTGGCCTTTTCCATCTCCGGTTTTGCACAGCTGTCTGCTCCGTAAGGAAAGCTTTGCACACGACTTCCAGTTCTGAAATGATACATCAAGAGCCTATGTAGATATTCACTGCCTCATGAGCCCCATACTTTGTCCCTCATTATCCTCATCCCTATTGGCTGTTGTGTTTGTATGCAAATACTCCTCACATGTGATTCCATTGTTTGATATGTCATGGTCCATTCTGACTACTGTGTGTGTGTGTGTGTGTGTGTGTGTGTGTGTGTGTGTATCCTCCCCATGCCAGCGGAGTTCTGTGCTATTCATCCGCACCCCTGGTCTGATGTGGGGCTTTGCTCAAAGCTGCAGCTTGGTAAAATTGAGTTGAAAAGTTCCTTGGTTGAATCTTGATGAAAAGAGGGACTGAAAAGAGGAACCTGGTGCACCCGTCAAATCACATCCCTTCTCCCTCTTCTCATAGTCTCTGTTCCCAGGAAAACATCATTCCTGTCCTCAGGGAAAGCTGCATCAGTAGGAGTCGCCTGCAGCTTCCACCTGGAGCATCGTGTCAGTTATATTGAGCTCACTTGTATCTCCCTCTATGTCTCCACAGAAGCCAGCAAGCAATGCTGGGCAGACTCAATGGCAGGTACATTTGAAGGACTGTTTGAAATGGAGGGATCTTTCAGGAAAGCAATTTACTGATCTTCCAAATCTCGCGCTGGGTCCATCTCATTTTCATCTCTAGCAATCAAATGTAACGCATCTTGGAACTCAGCCCCATCCTTTTTTTTTTTTTAATTTATTTATTTATTTATTTATTTATTTATATATAAATTTCACAACTTTGTAATCTCAAGGGTTTGCCCCCCCTCCCTGCCCTCCCTTCCCTCTTCCTTCTCCCAAGGTAAAATCAAAGAATCTCCCCTAGACCTGAAATTTCACCTAAGATGTTAGCGATTCAGCATATTTATTGAGCGATGGCTGCGTGTGAGGGAGAACATTCGGAGCTAGTAGGAAAGCCAGGTGAGAGAGCACTAAAGGAATGAGAGACCATCTCATTTTGAACAGCTGCCCCAGTTAGGGATGCTGAGGCCCATGAGGAAAACGATTCAAAGCATGGACTGTGTTCTTTGCTGGGAAGGAGTTTATAGCTTGTCTGGGGCAATAAAATATAAATCCAGAGAAAATTAAGCAGTACCCATAAAGTTCACAGGCCTTTTATATCAAACAGCTAGTGATCCAAAGAGGACTTCAGATGAGAATTCATCTTCATCATCACTGTCATCTTCATCATCACCACTTTTCTTCCTCCTCTTCTTTTTCTTCTTCTACTTTTTCTTTCTCCTTCTCATCCTTCTTACTCACTAACATCTATTATCTAACCTTTTTAACTAAATATATAGTAATCTCAGAGATGAGAAACCCTAGATCTAAAATACAATGCTCTAAAGACTCCAGTCAGAATATATGGACTAACACTGTCCAAGTAACAACTATGGGATCCTTCTCTGAATCTCAGTTTGCTGGTTCACTCAATGGGAACTTAAGTGCATACTTAATTCATGGTTTGCTATGAGCATCAAGTCAGTGAATGCATGAAAAGCACTTCACCCTGAATCTGACCCTGTCAGCACCCATTACAGATCAGCAACTCACATTCTCATTGTGTTCTTGTCACAGCTTGTTTCTGCTGATGATTCAAATAGGATTTGAGCTGTAACTTTAGGAAATAAAATGTAAGCTGCAAGAACATAAAGACAGTGCATTTCAAAGGTTGGTTTAATTCATGATTATAATTTTATAATAATGATAAACACGTGGAGTTCACTCTGTGCTAGGGTATGTTTAGGGTAGAGTGACTGAAACTGGCTATCTGGAAGAAACTGAACTGAAGGCTGCAATGTATGTGGTTTGCAGGAAGTACTCTGTCCTCCTCCAAAGGGGAGAGTGCAAGCATAAACCCTGGGTTACTCCAGAATGATAGCAGGTTCATCTTGAAACAGAGGAGTATGGGAGAAAGTCCACCATCAGGATCAAGTCATAGGTGGGTCTGGATAAGCCAGTGTGTCATGTGCAAAGTGATTTTCAAGGCAGTGAGCCCGTGGGGAAGGGTCAGACCCGATAGCACTTTACACAGGGCTGGGTATCAGCAGAAAAGCAGAACAGGAGCTAACAAATTACAGGTTGATTTAAGAGGTGGTGGATGGACTCTGTGTTTGCTGGGATGGGAAAGTCCTCAGCATGCACTCATATGGTCCATCTAGCCCAAGCAAGGGATTATGTGAGGACAGAAAGGAAGAAACAGGGCTAAATGTCAACATTTATTCATCTTTTCCATTCATTCATTCCATTCCCTTGGCATTTAATGATCACCTACTACATAGTAGGCACTGTGCCAGAGAAGTAATAACATAGTTACCCATAGATGCCAGCACTGTCTCAGACCTCCTAAGTTAGCCCTGATTACCTCTAATTTTTAAACTACCCTGTTCACCGGATTTTATGATTATCACTTTATGGGCAGGGAAAAGGCTCAGGTTCAGACTAGTAGAGTAACTCTGAAAGCTTCATCCTGCTACTAAGGAATACTTCACCCAGGACTTTCAGATAATTCAAGCATTAGAAGGAAAGTAAGAAAAGGAAGAATAACCCCAGTTTCCATTCTCAAAATCTCCCAGCACCTCATTTTCTAAAGTGGCTGTGGCTAAATTTAGCACCCCCAATTGTTTCCCATGCCTGCCTCCTCCATGGCTGACTGCAAGATTTAAGGATGTTGCTCTTTGATTAGGGGCATTAAAAAAACAGGTTGCTGAGCCACCCTGGCCCAACACAATGGGGCTTTGACTGGGGAGTGAGTCAGCCAGGAAGCCCTTGAGAATGTCAAGCACAAACATCCCAGAATAGCTGCCCCACTGGGCATGAGACTTCAGAGTTGCCCCGCATATGCCAGCCTGAGAACCGGTGATGGCCGTCAGCTTGACAAGGTGGGTCTGAGCCGAAAATAACCCCTGTTTGCTCCAGAAGACTCCTGGAGAAGCGCAAGAAAATGCCAGATAGAAACATATTGGGCATCATGGTAAGGGATGAATTCACTCTTGGTCAAGAGGAACTCCAGTCTATGTTACCCACGACCCAGGCACCAGGCATGTTTGACCTGAGATCTTTCCAATAACTGATAACCTGCTTGCTAAAAATGTTCAAGCATGTCAGCAGGAGGTTTTAAACAACAGATCATTAGATTGATTGGAATCAAGGACTGAGTTTTTCACTCATCGTGAAAAATCAGGAAGGTCTAAATTTTAAGAAACAAGACTTTTAGGTTTGACAGGGGCTTATGGCCTAGGAGGCAACGGACATGTCATGAGAAAGAAAGATGAATAAATGCGTTCCGAGCACCGGGGTCCCAAAGTCCAGGCCCCTTAACCAAATACTAAAGGATTCTGGCTTGGGCTGAAGCCTGATGTCTCAGGCTGTAGTTTGGTCCCTCGGCATCAACAGCAAGAGAAGCACAGTTCAAATTGCATCAAGGGCACAAAAACAAATGTCCTGGACCATGAATAAGTCTGGAAAGTTAAGGTATCCTCAGATACAGCTGATCCAGAGACCAAAGGAATGAAACCAAATGGCCTCACTGCCGGCATTTCTCTGTCCATTCCCAGAAATAGTTTTCCCTTGTGTCACCAATGAGTCTCAGTCTTCACATGCATCATTCATGCAGAAGGTGACTTCTAGAAAGGACTCAAAATTAGCTCTGGAAAGAAACTTGAGTTATACATAAATACCCACCTTGAACTATTGCCTAAGCCAGGGTGATGAGATACACCTGTTATTCTGTGCTGGGGCTGAGACCAGACAAGAGAATTCAACATACGCACTGAGCTGCTTCCCGAGGGAAAGTGAAAGCGTTTTCCCAGAGGAAGGGGAGTACATGTTAGGTGAGCACGACAGGCGCGTACTACAATGGAGAGTAAGACTTTTCCTGCCCTGAAGGAGTTCCCAGCGGCAGCTGAATTCTATTCCTGGCCCTGCCAGTGAGAGCTGAGTGATACAAACAAGCCTCCCCTCCTCCTTCAGCCTCAACGTCTCTGCTGAATGGAGCAGAGTTCAATTTTCACATTAGTGGCGTATTTTGTCTAATTACAGCCTGCGCAGAAATGTTATATTCTCAGATAACTGTGTACCTGCCTGTTCCTCAGGGGGGAAGAAGGGGGCAAGAAGCATCTCCCCTAAACCTCCCAGGGTCACCTCTGAGGTTCTACACCTGAGGACTTTGTGAAATGCGTCTGTATATCTTGACAATTTCACTGGTGTTACATCAAGTGGAGAGGAATTGCCGAGAGAAGAAAGAGGGAAAAGGCAAATTGTAGGTACGTAGTCACGCAGGTGACCCCCATGGGCAATGGGAGCTGAATCCCACAGAGCACCCAGGGCAACCGTGTGTGTATGGGTCAACCCTGGACCACCCAAGCCATTGATCTATTTAGTCCCATCAGCCTTTGGCTGAGACTGCACCCAGAGGGGCCTATGTCTTGGGTCTTCCAGCCAGCCTGGTCAGAGCAAAAAACAACAACAACAAAAAGTGTCACTGTAGTGCAGACATCCTTTTCCTGACACAGTTGTTTTGCAAACTGAATCTGGGGAGGTTCTCTGTTGGTTCTAGCAGTCAAAGATTGTGGAACTCCTGGTAGATTTAATGCTCTCAGGAAACCAGAAACACAGGCCTACCAGGCAGGAAGGCTCTCTCCCCCTCCTTCTCCCCTTCCCCCTCCTTCTC